>JAUMJL010000710.1:282500-285000 GCA_033558185.1 Dromococcyx pavoninus | reverse complement strand
GGTTAGGGTTAGGGTTAGGTTAGGGTTAGGGTTAGGGTTAGGGTTAGGGTTAGGGTTAGGGTTAGTGTTAGGGGTTAGGGTTAGTGTTAGGGTTAGGGTTAGGGTTAGGGCTAGGGTTAGGGTTAGGGTTAGGGGTTAGGGGATAGGGTTAGGGGTTAGAGTTAGGGTTAGGATTAGGGTTAGGGTTAGGGTTAGGGTTAGGGTTAGGCTTACGGTTAGGGGTTAGGGTTAGGGTTAGGGTTGGGGTTAGGGTTGGGGTTCGGGTTGGGGTTAGGTTTAGGGGTAGGGGTAGGGTTGGGGTTAGGGTTAGGATTAGGGGTTAGGGTTAGGGTTAGGGTTACGGTCAGGGTTAGGTTTAGGGTTAGGGGTTAGGTTTAGGGTTTGGGTTAGCGTTAGGGTTAGGGTTAGGTTTGGGTTAGGTTTAGGGTTAGTTTTAGGGTTAGGTTTGGGTTTAGGTTTAGGTTTAGGGTTAGGTTTAGGTTTACGGTTATGGGTTAGGGGTTAGGGTTAGGGGTTAGGGTTAGGGTTAGGGTTAGGGTTAGGGTTAGGGTTAGTGTTAGGGTTAGGGTTAGGGTTAGGGTTAGGGTTAGGATTACGGTTAGGGGTTAGGGTTAGGGTTAGGGTTAGGGTTGGGGTTAGGGTTGGGGTTCGGGTTGGGGTTAGGGTTAGGGTTAGGGGTAGGGTTAGGGTTAGGGTTAGGATTAGGGGTTAGGGTTAGGGTTAGGGTTAGGGTTAGGGTTAGGTTTAGGGTTAGGGGTTAGGTTTAGGGTTTAGGTTAGGGTAAGGGTTAGGGTTAGGGTTGGGTTAGTTTTAGGGTTAGTTTTAGGGTTAGGTTTGGGTTTAGGTTTAGGTTTAGGGTTAGGTTTAGGTTTACGGTTAGGGCTTAGGGGTTAGGTTTTGGGTTAGGTTTAGGTTTAGGTTTAGGGTTAGGTTTAGGGTTAGGTTTAGGTTTAGGGTTAGGTTTAGGTTTAGGTTTAGGGTTAGGGTTAGGGTTAGGGTTAGGGTTAGGGTTAGGGTTAGGGTTAGGGTTATGTTTAGGTTTAGATTTATGGTTAGGTTTAGGTTAAGGTTTAGGTTTAGTGTTAGGGTAGGGTTAGGGTTAGGGTTAGGGTTAGGGTTATGGTTAGGGTTAGGGTTAGGGGTTAGGGTTAGGGATAGGTTTAGGGTTAGGGTTAGGGTTAGGGTTAGGGTTAGGGGTTAGGGGTTAGGGGTTAGGGTTAGGGTTAGGGTTAGGGTTAGGGGTAGGGTTAGGGTTAGGGTTAGGGTTAGGGTTAGTGTTAGGGGTTAGGGTTAGTGGTAGGGTTAGGGTTAGGGCTAGGGTTAGGGGTTAGGGTTAGGGTTAGCGTAAGGGTTAGTGTTAGGGTTAGGGTTATGGTTAGGGTTAGGGGTTAGGCTTAGGGTTAGGGTTAGGTTTAGGGTTAGGTTTAGGGGTAGGGGTTAGGATTAGGGTTATTGTTAGGTTTAGGGTTTGGGTTAGGGTTAGGGTTAGGGTTAGGGTTGGGTTAGGTTTAGGGTTAGTTTTAGCGTTAGGTTTGGATTAAGGTTTAGGGATTGGGTTAGGTTTATGTTTAGGGTTAGGGTTAGGTTTAGGGTTAGGGTTAGGGGTTAGGGTTAGGGTTAGTGTTAGGGTTAGGGTTAGGGTTAGGGGTTAGGGTTAGGGGTTAGGGTTAGGGTTAGGGTTAGGGTTAGGGTTAGGGTTAGGGTCAGAGTTGGGGTTAGGGTTAGGGTTAGGGTGTAGGGGTTAGGGTTAGGGTTAGGGTTAGGGTTAGGGTTTAGGGTTAGGGTTAGGGTTAGGTTTAGGGGTTAGGGTTAGGTGTTACAGTTAGGGTTAGGTTTAGGGTTAGGGTTAGGGTTAGGGTTAGTGTTACGGTTAGTGTTCGGGGTTAGGGTTAGTGTTAGGGTTAGTGTTAGGGTTAGGGTTAGGGTTAGGGTTAGGGTTTAGGGTTAGGGTTAGTGTTAAGGGTTAGGTTTAGGTTTAGGGTTAGGTTTAGGTTTAGGTTTAGGTTTAGGTTTAGGGTTAGGTTTAGGGTTAGGTTTAGGTTTAGGTTTAGGTTTAGGGTTAGGGTTCGGGTTAGGGTTAGGGTTAGGGTTAGGGTTAGGGTTACGGTTAGGGTTAGGGTTACGGTTAGGGTTAGGGTTAGGATTAGGGTTAGGGTTAGGGTTAGGGTTATGTTTAGGTTTAGATTTATGGTTAGGGTTAGGTTAAGGTTTAGGTTTAGGGTTAGGGTAGGGTTAGGGTTAGGGTTAGGGTTATGGTTAGGGTTAGGGTTAGGGGTTAGGGTTAGGGATAGGGTTAGGGTTAGGGTTAGGGTTAGGTTTAGGGGTTAGGGTTAGGGTTAGCGTAAGGGTTAGTGTTAGCGTTAGGGTTAGGGGTTAGTGTTAGGGTTAGGGTTAGGTTTAGGGTTAGGTTTAGGGGTAGGGGTTAGGATTAGGGTTATTGTTAGGGTTAGGGTTAGGGTTAGGTTAGGGTTAGGGTTAGGGTTAGGGTTAGGGTTAGGGT
>JAUMJL010000709.1:0-178802 GCA_033558185.1 Dromococcyx pavoninus | reverse complement strand
CCCTCTGGTCTCGCCCCTTCCCTGCCCTCTCGCCCATTCCCGTCCTCTCGCCCCTTTCCCGCCTTTTGGCCACGCCCCTCTACCGCCCCCGCCACGCCTCCTCCCCCTGTGGCCCCGCCCCGTCCCTCTGGCCCCGCCTCGCCCCTCCCTCCCCGTCGTCGCCGCCGCTGCCGCCCGCGCGGCGCCTTTAAGGCCTGGCCTACGTGGCAGCAGTAGCGGCGGCGCGGCGCGGTCTGGCGCGTTATCCTCCCGCCCTTCTCACGCACCGCCGCCCGCAGTGAGAGCCAGGCCGGGCCCCAGGCAGCACCGCCATGGGCCAGAACGACATCATGAGCACGGCGGAAGATTTCGCGGACCAGGTGGGTGCCCAGGCGGGCGACCTTTGTGGGATGGGGATGGGGAGGGAGGAGGCCGCCGCCCTGAGGGGGCCCTGGCCTCAAGGCCCGCTCCCCACCTCGTGGGGGGCTGGGGGTTCCTTGGTCGGGCCCTCGCCTCAGGATCCTTTATGCAGTGGGGCTGGGGGATTCCCGGGCTAGGTTCCCCGCCTTAGGGCCCTTCATCCACCAGGGCTGGGGTTTCTCCAGCCGTGTCCCCGCCTCAGAGCCGCTCCCCCTGTGGGGCTGTGGGTTCCCCGCTTGATGGGCTGCCCCTGCCCTCATAGAATGGTTCAGGTTGGAAGGAACATTAAAGCCCATCCAGTTCTTACCCTGCCATGGACAGGGACACCTCCCACTGGATCAGGGGCCTCAAAGCTCCATCCAATCTGGCCTTGAGCATCTCCTGGGATGGGGCAGCCACAACTTCTCTGGGCAACCTGTGCTAGGGCCTCCCCACCTTCATTGTGAAAGATTTCTTCCTAATATCTCATCTAAGTCCTCCTCCACTTTCAAACCGATTACTGTCGTCCTATCCCTGCACTCCCTGATAAAGAATACTCTCAGGAACCGCATTTCTCCTTGGGAACATGTAGATGGGAGAAGATCAGGAGGCCGAGCTGCTCTCATTTCCTTTCAAGGCATCTGGGCTGGGAAATAGAGCATAAAGGGGTGGGAGAAACCAGGATGGTGGAGATTAGAAAGTGAAAATTCAAATCCTGACCCATATCTAGAAATCCAGAGGCTTCCCAGCACCATAGTGCTGCACTTAGAATTGGGGCAGAAGGAAAGCAAAGAAGCTGATGTGGTTCTGTTATCCTTCTAACATTTATTTCAGTGGAGGCCCTTGCAGATTTCCCTGTTAAACAGAAGTTTGTGATCCCTTCTTATATGTGAAAGCGGGAATATTTTGAGTGTAAGTAGCTGATCTGCTGGTGGTGGTGTTGAAAAGATTGTCACTGTCATGGTGATTCATCTAACTGAAAAGAAGAGGTGGCATCTAACTGTATTTATTGAATTCTCTTAAATCTTATTCTGGGTGGTTCTACAACTCCAACTGTGGAAGCAGTGTGAGTTGTGCGTGACTACGTGCATCAGCTCTGAGGGGGCCGTGCTGCCTCTGTCTTCAACTGAGTTTCACTGGGAAAACCTGTTCTGTGCTCCCTCCCCACCCCCAGATGGAAGACTGGATTTGGAGACAGAGCTTCTCATGGTGTGGGGAGTGTTCAGTTCAACGGGTGCCTGGATCATTTTTGTCATCTGCTGTTTACCTTCTCTCAGTCCTTTTAGAGGAGAAAGTAAACTATAACTATAGTGTTCAAATAACTTGCCCAAATTTACAAAGTCTGTCCTGACCTTTTTATAACACCTTTCTATTTATTCCTGTGTGACTATTTAGAGATGTCTTTAATGCCCCTTTTTTCATATTACTGAAAGCTTTTTTGTCTGGATGAAATGCAGTTTGCTTCCTCCTGAAATGGGTTTTAAATGGCACAGCTTTATTTGTGCCTGGCCACGTTCTATTTAAAGATGCGTCTTTCCTTTACCTGCAGAATTTGGGGTGTTTGCATACAAATACCCATCAGATTGCAAAACAGTTCTTACAGCTTTTCGATTAACTAACTCCTTTGATAATTCTGGCTCCAAAGAGCTGCCTTGTCACTCACTCAATCAGGTACTTTCAGTACTGCATATGTTGCTAAAACTCAGTATCACACCGGCATAGGAGTGAAGAGCTTTACCAAACAATAACCTTTGGTATATATTGCGAAGTGAACACTTGGTGTTACGGAAGCTGTTGGTTCATCTTGGATTTAAAAAAAAAAAACCCACGCTTGGACTGACGTTATGTTGAAACTCCCCTTGATGGAGATTGAGATAGAGGAGCCAGACACTGGCTGTTCTGGCAACTGAATGCATTCTCATTGTTAACCTTGCTTACTCCACTCCCTGTGCTAAGTGTTCAAGATGTAATGAATCTTAATTTCTGTAGCATGGAAGTCCTATGGGACAATGTTACAGAGACTTCCATGGCTTATCAGTCCTGAATGTTACAAAAAGCAAGAATGAGCTGTTCCTTAAAATCAAACACTACAGCTTAAATTTTCTCAAATACCATAATTTCCCTTTGAATCAGCAAATTATGCCTTAGATGCCAAGATACCAACAGTAACAAGTGGCTCTTAATCCAGAGGTGAAGGCATGGTCTTGCAAGGCAGCTAAGCTTGCCTGACAGTTGGCCACCAGCAAAAGGAGTTGTCCTACTTCTCCCAAGGCAACCTTTCCTCTCACACCAGCACTCTTCTGTCCCTGCGCTGGAGAGCTGAACTGGCAGGAAAAAAAAAATTGAGTCAGTTTTCCCGATGGTTCTAATTACCTCATTGTTTAGGTCAAGCGTGCACCGGTGCTGGTGGTGGGGTCAGGAGAACCAGCCGTTCGTTTGGCTTGGCTGTAGCTGGAGTTTGTAGCCTGCAGGTACACAGTGCGGCTGTTCCGCTCCCAGCACTGCTGGCAGTTCCCAAGGGCTGCAGTGGAGGAGGCAGCTACTTGGTGAGTGTGTGGGGTGGTCCTTGATTCAAGAGGAGGCAACTTATTAGATATTGGGGGATGGGAAAAGCTATTAGGGGTTCTTTAGGTGATAACACAGTGCAAAGAAATCAGGGTCTTGGTTCAGAATGATGCCCAACTACGGGCTTTATGGGTTGGTTTGATTTTAAGCCACATAACAGCAGCTCAATATTATTAATTAAATTACATACTCAGAAGTTAATCCCTTTTTTAGTGATTCTTGTTAAAACATTGCACATAGAGCTTTTCAGTGTGCATACCCTGTACTGCTGACAGTACCGTACTGAAAATAGCTGTATCTGGGGCCTGTGTTGATTGCTTAAAGCGGGTTCTCTCTCCTCTGTAATCCCTGTAAGAGGGGGCAGGTCTCAAGCGACTTTTCTAGTGTCTGTAATGATCTTTAGGAATGTGGGTGTCTGGTGTTTCTGCTGTTCTAAAAAAAATTATGGACAAAAATGCAGGAAGACTATTGAGTCATTGTGCTGCAGTGAAAGGGCTATAAGGGAGATTGAAGCTCTGGGGGGTTTATTTTATTTCCCAACATAAATGCTGGTGCATCTTGTTCAGCTAATTCTGGCATCTCTGTATCCTATTTTGCAGAAAAACAGGAGGGAGAAGAAAATATTTTGTTGTTAGTCTAAAATTTTTGTGTTTTATATTAAAAACTGATAACTGTGTGTTAGTGCACTGTTCCTTTATCATTATAAGCTGAATAACCTATTCTGGTTAGATTGGGAGAGAATCTCCCATGAAGAGAGAGAGCAAAATGTAAGGCATAACTAATAAATCTCATATTAAAGATTTTGTTAATAAATAGCCCGTTTGGTAAAAAAAAGAATTGGTATAAAACACATTAGGAGTGACAAGATGGAATCATAATTACCTGTCTTTGGGCAGGCCTCTGTGGGTTTGACTATTTCAAGCCTTGTTTTGAAAAGGGGTTTTGAGCAGAGGTGTGATTCTGCAACCCCTTGTGCATGTCTGCTTGTTAAACCAAGAGGAGCATTTAAATCTATATCTGCCTTTCTAATCCTGTTAGAGGGGGAAGTAGCAACATAAATCCCCTCTGGTGTATGCTAGCAACTTGGTTGCCAGCACAGAACCAGCTGTTCTTCTTTAAAATAGTTTTGCTTAAGCGTTTTGTTGTCTTTTTTCAAGATGTTTCGCCTCTTGGCAAGGAGGCAGTGTATGCTAAGACAGGTTGATGCAGAGGTCATAGCAGAATAAGCCATCCAGTTACTTAATGTGTGAGTTTTACACTGCCACCTCCATCAGTCTCAGCAGTTTTGGTTTGCCTGTGTAGTGCTCAGTGGAGCACACGTTTCAAGTCGTGTCTCTTAGCTGTATGTGGCTGTTAACTGCAGCTCCTGGGTTCCTGTGTGTGCTGCTCTTATCTCCGTGAATCGTAAAGGAAATAGGAAGTGGTCTTGGGGTGCAGTGCTTGAGCCATGTTTTGCTGGTGATGCATAGGATCAAAACCAGAGTGTCTGCCACAGTTAGTTCAGTCCCACTTCTGTATACCTTCTGTGTTTTATAAGTTACTCTGTCCTTAATTGACTTAACATGGTATCTACCCAAATCCTCTAAGTGTAAAATCTCATGATGTCTCTTACATTCTCCTCTGGTGGTTATCGCATAACTGTTCTCTTCCTTTCTCTGTGGATCTCCGTGGCTGCTTGTTCTTTTGGCTTGGACTTCTATTCATGCTGTCTGTTTCCGAATCCTATTTGCTTTAAGCTTGCTGTGTACAGGGGTTTTAACTTGTGTGTGGCTCCGTAAATGCAGCTATGTGAGTTACGGATGTCCAAAGATGATGCGTGTCGTGATAAGGTTGCTTAGAACTGCAGCTGCCTTAGGCTTTCTGACTTGTCTGAAGCTGATTGGATGTGTGCACTCATGTTTAATAACCAGCATTTAATTCCCCCTGTATGCCACAAGAACAGGTAAATGTTAAATGCCTTCTTGGCTTCTTCGCTTGAACTGTTGGCAGCTGTTGGGCTTCAGAGAAGGGAGGAAGAGATCAGCTGGCGTGACCCACTTCAAAACAACAAATAGAAGGCCTGGAGGCAGATATCCTCTCTCATGTTTGCTGCTTTTTTTCAACCTTTCCACAGTAGTGTTTTTTCCCTTTTCTTACAGATGCCCAGCACTCATCCTCTTTTATTTCCTTCTAGACCAAAGTTGCCTCTTCTGTATTCTGACAAAGCATGCTTGCTTCACAAAGCACTTTGTGCTGTTTCCAAAACAACTTTATCCTTAGTATTCCTCAGCAAGTTTGCCTGAACACATAGTGAAATCCAGGAGAGGAGAAAGCAGTAAAGCAAGATGTGTGTCTCATTCAGTGACAAAGATCACAAATTTCCTTCTGACTCATTCATCCAACTGTTAACATGGCTTTAAAAAGCCTGAAGTGGCAATCCTGAGTCAGAGTACAGCTGCACTCCAAATGCACTTGATTGACTTGAATCTTGACCCTTAGACTCTGGGTGCGTGTGGTACAACTCCTGTGGTTTGTTCTGATATTAACTGTTCAGTGTGTTTGCTGGATTTTATTTTGCTCATGATAGTCTTATGTTACACAGTAAGCAAGGCTTGTCATTTGCACGGGATTTGAAGCAGCCTTTAGTATTTACTAAGTACTGTGGCAAGAATAAACTCTTAGAAATAGCTCCTTCCCCCACTCCCGTATATACTGAAAAAAACCAGCACTGCAAGAATTTAAAAAAACCCAAAAATATTCTGCCCAGAAAGAAACCGATCAGCTGTATTGTCTAACCTTAAGTGAGTGTAGATACTGGATTGTGAAAGAAAAGGGTTGTGTGCCTTTTCTGTCTGTTATTTATAACGTGGTTCGGTGCTGTCTGAAAGAGCCCTGTACACATGTGGGTTCTCCCACCTTGTTTTATGTTTGAGGTGATCTGATATTGCATGAGCTGTATGAATGAATGGCTCACAACACACCAAACTGTGGGACAACAGGGTTTTGTTAGGTGGTTCCTACTCATAATGCAGGGATCAGGCAGTTCTGGTTGTGGCATGAGCATTTGCTTTCATAAGTGTCAGCCTGTCCAAACTGCCCCTGTCTTCTGAAGGTACAGGTGTGCTGGGTGACTTTTTGGTTAGTTTTAGATTTCCTGTGCACCTCCCAGACCCTGTTGGGCCATTCTGTATCCATTCCTGTATAATTATTGTAATGGTAGAGCAAACTGACCAGGGAGGTTGTGGATGAAGGGGTGTGTGGGACCAGGTACATCTTGCGTTCCTGAGAACTGAGGCTCAGCATTTGTTGCACAATGGTATAATTCCCTGTAACCACTATACTGAGTTGTGTATATAAATGCCTATTTTCTTTCTGCAGAGGATGTTATTTTTAATGGCAGTAGAAGCTGTGTGCACAGAGGGTAGAGGGTGCAAGGTCATGCAACAGCCATGCTGATCTCATAGCTGCTCTTAAACAAGTACACTGTCGCTTTGCACTGTTGGTTTTTCAGAGCTGTTAAAGGGAACTAGCTTGGCAGAAAGCTTATTAAGGTGTTTTAATTTTTACAGCATTAGTCTTCTGTCAGCCTGACTCCCTGACTCGGTTTGTGACAGGGTGCTGAGTGCCTGAGTACGTGGGTGGGAGTAGGATTGCCCTTTCAGCTCCTGGCTATCTGATAGCTGAGCTGTAACATGAAACCCTGAGATAGACAAACTAAAACCAAGGTCAACCTTCATCTAGTAACAGCTCCATCAAAGCACAGTTCCTGTTGCATAGAAAGGTGCTGCTGGATCCTTCTTTTCTGCAAGTCCTTGTCCGAAATGCTCTTCGGGTGGAGCATGACAACAGGTTCTGAAACTGGAGTGGAGAAGAATTTCATTAAATCGGAGTCCCAACAATGTGTTTCTCTCTAGATGTTAATGACCCTGTGTGTCTGACCTCAGGATCTGTGCAGTGCATGGGTCTGTTATGCCTTGAATACCACCCTGCTAACGATGCTGTCGATGCTATCTGCCCGTGCAGTTCCTGAGGGTGACGAAGCAGTACCTTCCTCACGTGGCCCACCTGTGCCTGATCAGCACCTTTCTGGAGGACGGCATCCGCATGTGGTTCCAGTGGAGTGAACAGAGGGATTACATTGATGGCACGTGGAACTGTGGCTATTTCCTGGCCTCCATCTTTGTGTTCATAAATCTCTTCGGACAGCTGAGTAAGTGGCTCTAAGGCTGTTAAGGTGGATGCCAGAGCGCTCCAGTATGTCTGCCACCCTGGCTGATGTAAGCACTGTGAATCATGTAAGCACAGGACACCTCGCTGGTTTCTTAATAGTCATTGACAGCTTAGAACTGATAGTACTGCATGAGCTGAATGAAAAGAACTCTTTAATTGCCCTGCATCAGCTTTTCCTGGAAGTAGTCTTAAGAGAATTTATTGCAGCACACTACCTCTCAGTTGGAGATGCCAGGAGTCCATTAGGACAATCTGTTTTCAATTCTGTGCATGCATCTATAAACTCATATCACACCCCAGAATTCTCTAAATTAAATACTCATGTTTTCTTAAACAGGGCAGTGTTAAGACTTTCTGAGTCTGCTGGTTTTATGGGTATTAATCGCAATAGCAAATTGTTATCCTGCAGTTGGTACACTTAAGCCTGAGGGGTGCTTGTGTCAGATTTTCAAAGCCCAGGAATCAAAATAGGCTCAGAAGCAGAGCTTTTGTACTTATGTTAGGTGGACTTAAGGTATTAGAAATGAGAGAAGTAAAATTCTCTTTTGTTTATATTATGGTCCCTGATCTGCTGCTCTTGATTCCTCTGCCAATTTATTATCTTGTGACTGAGTTTAGATTTTTTTTACCCTCATGTTTTTGTGTAGAGAGTCAGCTTAATTTAATGCAGTTAGCAGTCCTCATGTCAAAGCAGCAAAGGCTGTCAGTGCTTTGTGACAGAAGGCTTGAGGATATAAAACAAAAGCTTTCAAGGAAAAGGAGTGCAGCGTTTTTGCCCTAACAGTTATCTCATTCAAAAAGAAGAAAATCCATGAGTTGAGTTCCTTTTTAACTTCTTTTAATGCTTTAATGCCAATAGCTGCCATACAGTGCTGTGTGTCACAGACTGCATTCAGCATGTGCTTCCCCTTTGTGAAATAAAAGATACTCCTGGAATTACAAAATATCTTAAAACTTCTTGGTTTTCAAGCTGATTGGTGTCAATATGTGATTACAATTTCCTGCCTGATGTTCTCTGTTTCGGCACAGCCGAAAGAAATCGGAGTCTGCTCGGTGCAAAACAAGTTTGCATTCCTGCAGCATCTTTTTCTGTGCAAGCCAGAAGTGTAACTGTCTTCAATTTCCCCAACTCAGGTGGCTGTATCCTGGTGCTGAGTAGGAACTTTGTGCAATATGCCTGCTTTGGACTGTTTGGAATTATAGCATTACAGGTAGGAAGCCTAAGTCTTCAGCCCTTCTAAACCCTGTTTTTCACATCTTCTCTTATAGCCCCAGTTCTACCAACATATTTAAATACAACTGGCAACCCTGGAATTCTTCACCCTGGCCTAGTGCCAGTCCTCAATGGCATTGAACTATTTTGCTGCTTCTGTTCTTCTGATGTGCCCAGTAGATCCCTGGCTGTAATTGCAATTAGTCAGCTGAAGACATTGATTCCATACTTGACCTTGACCAGTTTAGCAGAAGTAATGTGCAGTTTGCCTGTATGTCAGTAACGTGCCAGATGTGCAATTGCAGTAGTTTGGCCTTCAGCACACAACTTTTGTAAAGGACTGTCCCCATCAGAAAGCATCCTGGCTGGTAGCATCCTTCCTGCTCAAAACTTGGTGAGTTTTTGTGGGGGCTAAAGCACAGGTCAAATTCTGGCTTCTGTTCCGTGTTTTTCACTGACTCATCAGACCACACTGATGTAATCCACCTTGTTTCTTTCAGTAGAACATAATTCTAATTGATTTCTGCTATGGATAGTACAGACTTGAGATTATAACATACATTCATAACATCAAGGTAATTTAGATGGTGTTTTAACCTGTTTTCCTCTTTGCCTAGACTATTGCATACAGCATTCTATGGGACCTGAAGTTCTTGATGAGGTATGTCTGCTGCTTTAAGGTTTTAACAAAACAGAATCAAAACTGTCTGTTGCTGACAGGAGATGATCTTTGTACATAGTATTTGCTAGAAATTTCATAAATTATGCATTTACATTAAACAAGCGATGACAGCACTTAAAGTATCAGTACAGTCTGTTAAACCACAGACAGCAGGTTCAGTGCTGTAGAAGGGAAAGATTAATCCTAACCCAGGAGGATCGAAGTGCTGCTGCTACTGACCTCCTTGCTGAGAGCTCACAGACAACTGTCTAGACTGATCAGTGAGCTGCTGTTATTTCCTAAATGACTAAAATAGCAACTGTGCATATGTATGACTGAAGCCATTTTTCAGGGAAGCTAAAGCACATAGATACTAGAGTGGTTTCTGGGATTTAAAATATCAAAATCAGAATTCTTAAACATGAGCTTTCTTGTCACATCATGACTGATGGCTGCTGTTAACCTTTTCACCCCTCTCCTCTGAGGGCAGGGGCAGCACAAGAACTGTGCTCTGGGCTTACTACACCCCTGTAAATGTGTAACTTCTTTTAGCAGCGCTGCTGCTCTCTTTCTTTTTCAGAGCAACCTCTGAACTACTTTGGCATCTATGGCTAAAGCTGAGGTACAGAGTAACTTCCACACAACTAAATTCATGCTTTAACAGATGCTCAGCAGTTGTGCCTGAGCTGTGGGTGCTGGACTTCTCTGGCAGGCTGTACCTGTCTGCTCAGGCTTGTGTAAATCACTGCTGGTCACAGCGCTGCTGTTTCAGCTCTGAAGTCTGACGTAGACACGCATCACAAGGTTCAGAGATGGTCACTCCTCACCAGCATGTGGATTCTTACTGAGCTGGACTTGTCTGATAAGGTTGTAAATCTATAAATGAGAGCAAACGGTAGTAAACTGCTTCCCTGCCTCCATTTCTGTCTTCCTGTAGGAACCTTGCCCTTGGGGGAGGCTTGCTGCTGCTTCTGGCTGAGTCGCGCTCAGAAGGGAAGAGCATGTTTGCAGGAGTCCCTACCATGCGGGAAAGCTCTCCCAGGCAGTACATGCAGCTGGGGGGCCGCGTGCTGCTTGTGCTCATGTTCATGACACTGCTACATTTTGATATGAACTTCTTTTCTGTAAGTATCTGAGTATAAAAATATGAGTTAAGGAACACGAATATAGTACTGAGTCCCAGATTGGCTGCAGGACCTACTCAATGCTTATCATTTGCCTATTTTTCAGTAGAATTAGTATTTATTAAACTTATTTAATCATCTGTGCCACAACAAGTTGTTCTGCTGAACATATCCATGCTCTTTTATGATGTTTGTATCCATTTTAAGACCCATATGTAAGCTTGTGGGATTCTTCCTTGCAGATTCTGCAGAACATTGTGGGCACAGCCCTGATTATCTTGGTGGCAATTGGCTTCAAGACAAAGCTGGCTGCCTTAACTCTAGTCATCTGGCTCTTTGGCATCAACATCTACTTCAATGCCTTCTGGACCGTCCCAACCTACAAACCCATGCACGACTTCCTCAAATATGATTTCTTCCAGACCATGTCTGTAATTGGAGGGCTCCTTCTCGTTGTTGCACTGGGCCCTGGCGGAGTCTCCATGGATGAGAAGAAAAAAGAGTGGTAACAGGAATAGCAGTGCTTCTTGGGACATAACATATTAAGTCCAGAACTGATTCTCTATGGATTCAACAAAAACTGCCAGCATTTTACACGTACATGCCCCCTTCCTATTAAGGCACAGATGTTTGAATTTGATTTACAGTGGCACCAGTAATATAATAGATAAAAACCTATTTCTTCAAGGAACGTTGCCTAGGCTTAATCTAACTTCCTAGTTTTGGAACTAACCCAAGGAACCTGCATTTTGCTGATGCTTCAGTGAGTTGCAGTATAACAGTTGCTGTCCTTGATGTCAGCAATGTTTTAAACTTTGAAGTACTGTGAGTGGATACAGCTGTGTCATTCAGCGAACTGTTGGGTTCTAGCTATAACTAAAGAAGTGGATCCCCTTTCTTGTCCTCATCAAAACTCTTGTGCATAAGGAGTTCCATTGCTGGTTATAGCATTGCCTATCAAGGTGGAAAGCAGCATCAAACAATCACTTGTTATGTTGCTGCTGAGATTCCTGTAATTCCATTTTGTTTTAACAAGAAAGGGAGGCCTTTCCTGCCCCCAAATAAAAGGCAAAACGAAAACCCTGCAAGTAGGTTTATCCCCTCTAGGTAAGAAAAGGGAGAGGGTTTTCTAACGTGTCCCTGTTCTGCTCTTGAGGGGAACAAGGGAGAATCCTGTATTGCTGCTGAGGGATCCTGTATGGCTAATCAGATTTCAAGAAGGAAGGGGGGAGACAGAATCTTAGACTCTGTTAAAATTCTGTGCCAAAAGAACTTTGTTCAGCATTCTTTCCCCAAAGTTGCCCCTCCTGAATTCCCAAGCAGGGAGCCAAGTTGTGCTGCAGGTTCCACAATAAAAGCTCCTCTCTGCTATTAACCAGCTTCCATCCATATATGCCCCAAATTCCTATCTGAATTGCAGATTATTGGTGAAAGTGTCTTCAGAATTACAGAAACTCCCTTTATCCCTGCACTTGATACGTGCAAGATGAGAGCAGTCGATCTAACCTTTTTTGCTTCTCAGAGCCACTTCTGTCAGTGTCTCAGCTGCAAACGTCCCAGTTGACTGAAGAGTGGAAGAGCTGGGGGGCTGAGCTCAGCCCCTTCTCTCTGCCATCTCAGATCACACCTGAGATGCCCAGGGAGGGAACGTGGCAGTCAGCTGTGCTGCCACAGCCCCAGTTCTCAGCTCTGGATTACAGCTGAAGAACACAAGTGCGAAGGCTGTGCTAGGAGCAAGCAGCCAGGGCTGTAACTTGCATGTTCAGAGGGGGGGAACTCCTCAGTGTAGTGGTGAGGAGAGAGGGAGCCCCCGATTTCACCTCTCAGTGCCACAACCTCTGTGCCATCAACATGCTTAATGCTGCTCAGAGGAGGCGTTTTGCCCTCTGCTAGTCAGCGAGGTGACCCGTTTCACTAGATCAGGAATTCTGGAAGACATGAGCCCTACCAGCTCGCTAACATTACATTGATTCCTTGCACTGTTGTCTCCCTTGAGAAAGCTGCTCAACTGTTTGTTCAAGGAGTAGTTCAGCTGAACAGCTCCAGCAGGAGCTGCTTACCAAGGTTGAACTGTCCAGGTTAGCGTCCTCAACGGTTGCATTTTAGGAGAACTGATGACAATTGAACATTAAACCAGTGATTTCATGATCCTAAGGGGAAAGTACTTGTGTAAGAGCAAGATGTTCTGCTGCTGAAGGAAAGGAATTGGTGTGGGCAGTGAATGGGAGGGGAAGCCAGCGTTTAAGTTCAGGTCATATAGAAAGCTTCCTTTTTAAATTGGTTTTGTAAGTTTTCACCTCAAGCATTCACTGTGCCTGTCTCTTCATAGCAAAACAAACTGGTCCTTTCAGTTAAAGATAGGCAGTGCAGGAGGCTTTTGCTCAGTTTCCCTGCAGGTCCTTGAACAGTTTGAGAGTCCATCAAGGCAACAATTCTCAGATAGCTTTAATTGCTGTTGGTGTTCTTAGTGCTTATAAACAGAATGATGGAAAACTCTACATAGCCCTGAAGTTAGTTTTCTCAACGTATTTGTGTCCTCCTAAACTAAGGAGCTGGCTGATGGACTACTCTGAAATGTTGATCAGTTTCCTTTGTGAAAGTCAAGTCCCCTTTCCAAATAAAGACCCCAGAAAAGGAGCAGGTGCTGCCCCTTGCAGCAGAAATGTCTCGGTACCACAGGGGCACCGTTAGGCTGAGGGCACTCTCAGCTATTTTGAGGCAGTGCAATATGCAGACTTAGGAACTGTGAGTCCTGAAATGGAAGATTCTGGTTTCCTGCATACACTGCTGTATTTGTGCATCGCCCCAAAATACAGGGAGCTCTCCCAAGCAGGACATCAGCTCTCGATTGGCTCTGCAAAGTGTTCTGGAATTCATTCTGAATATATTTTTGCTTTCTATGTGGAAAAAGAAATAAGTATAAATTCTCATTTTATGCTGTATTTTGTACCTTAGTTGTGTTTGAAAATGTTTTGATTTTTGGAAACAATCAAAATAAAACAATGGCATCTTTGTATCCACTTGGGGTGTGTGAGTGCTATCTGGGAATGCTGGTTAGGGCTCTGCAGATCCTCTGGGAAGAGGTCTAAGTGCTGGGCTCTGTGTACCTGACTGCAATGTTCATCCTTCCCACGGAGTGGGGGATGGCTCCAGACTGAGAATACAACTTAATTCTACCCTGTTCATCCCCTTCCCAGCTGGAACAGTTCACTGGAATGAATGGGCAAACCTTCAGCCAGCCTTGAGCATCCTTGGAATTGTCAAACAACAGGCTCCAAGCCACACATTTATCATAAAATTTATTTGCCATTGATTGCTTTCTTGAAGTTCTTAGGTTTTCGATGATGACTCTTGAATTTCTTCTTTAAAGGCCCTGACTGTTTCTGTACAGAAAAAATAAGTTAATCAGCATATTCCCAAATGCAGCCCTGCCCAAGAAAGCCTAAAGAGAAAACAAACGTCTCCTTCATCAGAGGCAAAATGAGCACAGCCTTGGTCACAGAGGTCTCCCTGCCCTGTCCTGAAGGTCAGCACCCCGACACATGTTGGTTTCATCAGATACAAACCATGACAGCCTCCCCACAGAAATGAGCCTGAAATTCATCCAGCCTTAACTTCCTGCTCTGGTGCAGTTACAAAGGATCCAGCTCTATCCCCAGGGGCTGCCTTGGGTCTGTCCATCTTTATGAATGTAACATCTGTCTGCTCCCTGAACTGAGAAGAACCAGGGTATGTCATGTCCTGTAAGGCAGGACCTGGCCAGCTCCTCAAGAGAGGCAGAAAGAGGGTCTGGAAGGACACTGTGACTTCGAAAGTGTTTAACTGGTGTGTGCGTAGGAGGAAGAGTACAGAACCCATTCTGTAGTCTCCCTGTTAGGACAGGGTGCAGCAGGATCCCCTCAAAGATGAGCTCTTCATACAGGCAGGAACATCCTGAGTTACAGCAAACAGGATAAACATTTACTGGCAACAATCCACACCTCTGGAGGTGAGTCAGTGGCTGGCACATGGGGAAAGTCTACTCTCCCAAACACCTTGTGCTGGTTCTCAGACAGGAATAGATCAAACACCTACTGGATGGGATCCCACTTCCACCCTTCCCTCTGCTGCACGTGGCAGTGACTCCCACCTTTCTCCTTTTGTTGCCAGTGGCTCTGCTGCCATCCATTCTTCCACCGTCCATTCCATTCACGTCACCATTCTGCTTGGCCCCATCCTCCTCGCTGTCTGTTGCAAACTCATCACTGCCCTTTGTGGTTTCAGGAGCTGCTGGGCTTTTTTCTGGGAAGAGTGCAGCTGAAATACAAAGATTTAACTCAGCATCAGTTCCCAGTGCACACGGGCTCTGCCTCCGATTTTACTCAGAGCGCATTTGAAAGGTGATTTGTCACGCTGCGTCCAGTCCCCGAGCACGTATTGTCCCTGCTGAAACACAGGGGAGACAAACACACTGGGGTTTTATTTTGGAATGTGCCTGGTGCTCTCACAGCCCAGCACTGGGAACCACTGATTAACAGCTGGCAGTGAGGCAGCATCCCCAGGCCTGAACAACTTCCATCAGACATAAGGACTTGCTGAGATATCAGGAAAGCAGAGATACCTAAAGCGCAAATCCCGGTGGATCCTGTATCCCTCCCCTCACACCTTATGTGATCCAGCTCTGGTTATTACACAGTGATAACTGCTATTTCTTATTTGGCAGCATCAAGATTTTCCAAACCACAAGAAACCCAACTGGATGGAAGTCACATCCTCTGGCACGCAAGCAGCAGGGAGAAGGATAAAGAAGTCAGGAGAAAGTCAGCTGCAAAATTCCCTTCAGGACACAGATGACTGCAACACTTTTACTCACGTGGGTACAGGTCACTCATGCTGTCATCTGTCTCCTCTCCATCCTCATCGCTGGACTTTGGCTCCCAGAATTCCTCTTTTCTGTAGGGTTGCCTGCTCCCATTCATTTCATCATCAGGGTGCTGTGTCTGCTGCTTCCTCTGCCGCAAGCAGGCAGGGATGTACTCCACTCCTTCCTTCTGGCACTGCTCATCTAACAGAGCCAGGGCACGGGCAGCACTCAGCACATTAAATGCAACTCAAAAGTACATCACGCTACAACTCCAATAAGCATTCACATAATCTACTGGGATAATATCAACTGGGAAAGCTGTTAACAGGGTGACTGCACTGGATGTGTAAACCACCCTCACTGGGGAAGTTTTAGAACTGCTTCTCTCAAATAAGGATGTTCCAAGGTATTTGCCAGGGGCCTATTGCTCCCTAAGACTGGGATCTTCCTTCCTCACTGAGGAGCACAGCAAGCACAGTACATATTGCTGCCAATATAGAAAGAATGGATCCACTCCTTCACGTAGAGCTACTGGAATCTCAGCAACTCAGGGAAAAACTGTCTGTTTTTATCTCCAGAAAAGCTACTCACATGTTTTTAGGGCCTTCTGGTAGCGCTTCCCTTGGACATGACGCAGCACATGCTCTGGGAACTTGTTGATGTGCCTGAGCGTGAGCTTGCAAAACAGCTGGTGTCTGACAGAATGAAAGAAAGAGTCAGCAACAAGCATTGTGCTTCAAGTTGATGAGTACTTTATCAAGACTTTCCCAGTCTAAAACCCATAAACATTCAAGAACTTAGAATCACAGAATCATGAAATGGTTTGGGTTGGAAGGGACCTTAAAGCCCAACCAGTTCCAGCCCCCTGCCGTGGGCAGGGACACCTCCCACTGGATCAAAGTGCCTGAAGACCCATTCCAGCCCGGCCTTGCACCCCTCCAGGGACGGGGGAGCTGCAGCTTCTCTGGGCAAGCTTGGTAAAGCTCGACCACTTTATGTCTGAGATCGAACACAGTGTTAAGTGTAACAGCAAAAGGAGGAACACGTACAGATTCTTTGTGCTGGGCACTATATGGGGCTCAAACTTGCCATAGTCAAACTCCCTGGCTGTCTTTATCAGTCGCTGATACTTCTTGCCGTTAGTGTAAGCCTGCAGCTCCGACAGCCGACACGGCATCTCGTGGCCTGTCAGCCTGCATCGCACCTGGAGAAAGAGGATGTCGGTCAGGGAGGGACTGTCGCAGAGCTGGGAGGGCACGAGAGACCTTGAGCTCCCATCAGCACCCTCTGCACCCCAGCCCTCCTCCGGCTTCCACAGCCGGGAGACTCCCTCCGAGCCAGTGTGTTCCCTCTGTCGGGTCCCCTCTCCGCTTTACTACTAACTGGCCTCGTCCCCCTCAGGAGCCCCTCAGGGAGGCGGCCCCGATCCCCCTCAAGCCCCTCCCCGGCCCTCAAGGCCGCCCGCCGCCCTCCACCCCGCACAACCCAGCCGCAGCCCCACCTTGCCCGACTCCGCGAGGCAGAGGAGCGGGTGCTGCCGCAGGAAGAGCTGCTCCTCCTCGGGCACCTCAGTTCCACTCACGCCACCTCCAGACGCCGCCATTGAAAGGAGCTCGCCTCCACTTCCGGTGGCAGCCGCGCACCATAGAGAGAGACGACTAGAGAGGGGCCGGCCCATCCGGGTACCAGAGAGAGGAGGGGCTAGAGAGGAGCCGCTCAGCCCGCCTGCGCACCATAGAGAGGGGCGGCCAGAGAGGCGCTGGGGCTGTCGGGGCCGGAGGAGGGGGCGGCACTGCCATGGAGACTGGGCGGCTGCTGCGAGCGGGGCTGCGGCCGCTGCGGGAGTGGCGGGGCCAGGTGAGGCTGAGGGCAGCGGGAGGAGCCCCGGTCCTGGCTGAGGCCTGAGCCCCCGCGGCGCCGGGCGCTGCAACCCCCGGGGCGAGGCGGTGTGAGCGGAACCGGTGTGTGCGGGGCTGTGGGGCTGTCCGTGTGCCGCTCCAGCGTGCGTGGACGGGAGCGGAGGGCAGAGGAGGGGAGCGCGGGTGCTTGGCTGGCGTTCATTTCGATAACAAATTAAGGTGGTGTGTGCTCATGCTGGCCCTTAGAGCAGCCTCCCAGCACTGAAAGGGGCTGGGGAGGAGTTTTTGATCAGGGAGGGCAGGGATAGGATGAGGGGAATGGTTTTCAGCTGAAAGAGGGGGGACTTAGATGAGATCTTTAGGAAGAAATGTTTTCCTGTGAGGGTGGGGAGGCCCTGGCACAGGTTGCCCAGAGAAGTTGTGGCTGCTCCATCCCTGGAGGTGTTAAAGGCTAAGTCAGATGGGCCTTTGAGCCCCCTGATCCAGTGGGAGGTATCCATGGCAGGAGGGTTGGAACTGGATGGGCTTTGAGGTCCCTTCCAACCGAAACCATTCCATGATTATGTGATAGTATGAATGGAAAGGGAAACACCATTTGCTGTGCTACAGTCAGCTCCGTAACTGGAATTTGATTCTATTTTTCTTAATTCTAAGCTAACCCATGGTGTTTCTGAGGCGCTTGCTCAGATGAGATCTAAGTCAAAGCATAAACAAAATTTCATGCAATCATTGAGGCAACTGACATCATCCAGATACAGATTTTACAAAGCAAGGTGCTACAAAGGATCTTGTTTCATGCAGATATCACACTGCTTGATCAGAAGAACTTTTTTTGGGTATCCCCTGGCTAAAGCAGGTTCTTGTCCGATCCAGCAAACTAAAGGTAAGGAAAGATTTGCTTGGGTTTTCTGCCCTCTTTCAAGGTGTGATGTTTCCTGCAGGATTTTGCCATCTCTTCTCCTGTCCAAATCCTATTTCTCGTTCTGTTTTTTTCTAGGTGTTTGTTGGAGGTTCTGCAGACCACGAAGCTCTGCAGCAGCTGCTGATGCATCTGGAGAGGACACCTTACTCAAATGGGGCCTTTTCCTGGTCCCTGTGACAACGTTCTGTCTCGGCACATGGCAGGTACAATTAAATACTTCATTTTTTCAAGAGATGAGCACTTAGGGGCTGTCACGTTTTCCCACCTCTGGCTCTATAATCAGTTCAAATCACAGACAGGGTGAAGATTTGCTGTTATTTTACTTTTCTGTTTTCCAAGTGTCTATTTGGAAGTCTTTAAGGGAGAAATTCTTATTTTAACTTCTTTATTTCAGTATAAATATTTCCTTAAATTAAAGTCAGTGGCCTCCATTTTCGTATCTCCAATTACTCTGTTTTAAACCAGGTCTGAAAATAAACTTTTGACAAAGAATTTAAGGCTTGCTAGGGTTATTATACTGCTCTGTTCTACCCAAATGAATTACTTCTGTGTTTGTGTACTTTCAGGTTCAGCGACGAAAGTGGAAATTAGATTTGATTGCACAATTGGCATCAAGAATTACATCAGAGCCCATCCCTCTGACATTAGAGTAAGGAAGTGGAGATAGTTTATTGTTTATGGAGCGCTGGCAGTGTGCTGGGGTTATAGATATGGTACCTGTGCAAACTAAACTTCATGAAAGTGAAGTAACATGATGGGAATCAGAATATGCAAGTGAACTAGAAGATAGACATCCTGTTAATTTTCTTATTTTTAGTAAAAGAATAAGGGGACACACCCCTGTGAGATGCTCTAAATGCATGTGAGAAGGATGAATCTCTCTTCAGAAGAGTGTTTTACGTGGTTCCATACATCCTGGAGAAGGAGAGCGTGGTAACTGGTGCCTCTGATGTTTCAAAGGGATTATTCATCCAACAGGGGATCTTGGATTGATAGCAGGTCCTGCCCCAGGCGTGGAGCAGTTGGGTCAGATCTGAGAGGGACTTTTAAGGTCATTTGGCCATAGGACACAACTGTCAAAACAGCTCAGTTTTTCGATGTCTTGGGCTGGGCTGGGAAAGAAACATTCTCTGTTGGATAGAAACACTCCCTGCTGGCTAGGTGCACATGCAGCATATCTGCCAGCTGTGTCTGCTGCTCAACTGGCACTGAGTTATAGATACCATGGAAAAGAATTCTTCTGGATGTTTGTGATCATCTCGATTCAATTCAGTGTGACCATAACAAAATATTAAGCCACCTGCTCACTCCATGAGGTGTTTGACTTCTGTTCATGTTCACCAACTCGCCCTGCACTGAACCATTAGGGAAGAGAAGAATTTGATTCTCCTCTCACAGCCGCGATTTTGTTTTCATCCTGTTCCATGCAGCCCCATGGAATTGAAGGAATTGGAGTACAGACCTGTCAAGGTCCGAGGGCGTTTTGACCACTCCAAGGAGCTCTACATTTTGCCACGGTCGCTCGTGGACCCTGAGCGAGAAGCCAGAGAAGCCGGGCAGCTGACATCCCACGCGGAGAACGGAGCCAACGTCGTTACGCCTTTCTACTGCACAGACCTGGGGTGAGTTCATCAAAGTCATGGTTCACGTGAGCGACTCGCTGGTGCTGGTGGTTGGGTTTATATAAATCTCTCCCTCTCCATTAAAAGGTGTCTCTTATGGGCTGTTTGGTCACTGAGGCTCAATTCAAAATTCTGTTTAAATTCCCCTGTGATGTGCACTTAGGTGACAAAAAAAGCAGCACCAAACATGGGTTGCTTCTTTCTTTGGGACTTAGTTCTAGGCAGCAGCAAAAATAAATTTCCTTTCACTCATGAGCCATACTTCTTTACATAACTCTAGGGTCACGATTTTAGTCAACCGAGGATTTGTACCCAAAAAGAAACTGAAACCAGAGACGCGGCTGAAGGGACAGGTATGGGGGGGGATACAGGGAATGTTGTGCATCGCTGCCTGCCCTGTGATTGCCCAGAGACCCTGATTACCCAAATTCCTTTTTTCTCCTCTATGCTTCTTTCCAGATTGAAGATGAAATTGATCTCACTGGGGTGGTGAGGTTATCAGAAACCCGAAAACCTTTTGTGCCTGAAAATAACATTGAGAAAAACCGCTGGCACTATCGTGACCTGGAGGCTATGGCAAAGGTGACTGGTGCTGAGCCCATCTTTATTGATGCAGATTTTGGTAAGTCACAGAGGAAACCACATCCAAATTGCATCCCTCTCCCCCTCTTTCTGCTCAGTTATCTCCTGTGGGCACCTGGGAAGGTACTGCACCTTTGTCTTCTCTAGATTAACTCGTGCGCTGTATTGTTCCTATAGGAAGCACAGTCCCAGGGGGACCCATCGGAGGCCAGACGAGGGTGAGCCTGAGGAATGAGCATATGCAGTACATCATCACCTGGTGAGTGCCCTGCCAGCATCCCATGGGCCTTCCAGGTGTTTTTTGGAGGTAAAGCTTGACCTCCTGTTGAAAGCAAGAGAGCAATTTTCCCTGGCATTCTCACTCCTGCATCAGACTGGATGTGCTGTTATGCTACAGCAGCTTGAAGTTTTAACCTAAGTACCATTTGCAGGGTGATTTGAAATAGGTTTTATTGCACCACAGTGGACTGAGGGAGGTCCTGTTTGTCCTGAGAAGTCCTAACTCTGTGGTTTTATTTCCTTTCACAGGTATGGCTTGTGTGCTGCAACTTCATTCCTGTGGTACAGAAAATTTATACAAAAAATGCCTCTGTGAGGGGAAGAGCTCGTGACTGGTGTTCTGCTAGCAACAGCAGACTGTGACAGACCACAGCATGCCCAGCAGTTGAGTAATTCAGGCACTGGGTTTCAGGGAAACACATGCCTTGAACTTGTGCAGCTATCATGCTGCAAATAGACTTCAAGCACCCAATGCAGACTCCAAGCTCTTACCAGTGTGATTTGGCTACAGCCTGGAAGCACTGAACTGCACTACTTGAAGCAGCAGCTGAGACTTCTAGCAAAGCTGATTTATGCCTGATCTCAAGGATACATTTTTATATCATGGTTGGCTGTAAACTACAAAGTTTTCACTTTTCCACTGCTGTATTCTTCAAAAGATGGCAAATGATTTTATGAATCAAAGTTTCTTTGTACTGAGTAGTCATTCCTGAAGTCAGGAGTGGTTCACAGCAGTTACAGCAGAGTAAATAAAGAAGGCCTGTGACTTGCATTGTGTATCTTACATCTCACCAGTGATGGACATGAACTCAAGGTTTACTGCAAGTCCTTGAGCCCAGCTGGGTACAGCAGCTTGTGCCTTTGCAAGAGCATGATCAGGGTGAAAACAAGCAGCATCTATCCCAGCTAGAGCCTTATCAAGCCCAGTAGGCTCCCACAAGGCCAAGGAAGAAAAGAAGCACAAGGTCTAGATTCTTGCCCCACTTGCCTGCCCTCTCTGACCAGTGTGGCCCTGGAAGAGCCATCACACACCTCCCACTGTGAGGTTCCTGCCTGGTTCTGGACTCCCTCTGTACCCCATACAGTAACTAAATACTAATGGAGATGATCTAGAGCTATTGCAAATTGGAAGAGTTGAATAACCAAGAGAGTTTTTCTGACACTAGTAGTAAAGGGCAGCTGTTCCAGGTAAAGCTCTATGCAGCTCCTTCTGTGCAGCACTATCCAGTCATTTGATGGAAAGCAATGCCAACATGCTACCCATCACCTGCAACACTCTCATTAACAGAGACCACTGAAACTTAACCTGGGGTTTATTCTTTGTATGTACAGAAAACACAATAGCAATCCAGTACATCTTTAGCCCAGCTTAGTTGCCAGTTCTTTAGCCTTTGCTTTTTCAAGCTTTGCAATGCGAGCCACAGATTTTGGACCCAAGACGTTACCGCCCCAGTGACGACGGATCTGCAAAGAAGGGAGAACAGGTTAGAGGCTCCCACAATCCCTTACTACTTCCATCACTTTGCTCAATTCCACTCCTTTATGCACAAGATCAGCTCCCTCAACTAGGAAGTCCTAAACCTCTACAGCAGTGAACTACATTTTGGAGCAGCAAAGACAGGAATTCAAAGTCTTTCCCCAATAGTGCTGGATTCAGCCATCATGTAACTTCTGGACTGGGGGATGGAGCTGAGCCCAGAAGCTGTTGCCCCCTCTACAAACCTGTCCCTGTAACAGCTCCATTTACTTGTAACCTGGTGACAGCATTCCCATTTTACCCCACCCTCAGGTAAAGAATCTGGTTACATCATAAGCAAACTTGGGTACGAGACCCCCAAACAAGCTTCAAGCTGATGTCACTGTCCAAAATGAAGCTTTTGGGAACGTTAGCAATATAAACTAAAAAATACAAGGCTAGCAGCATAGTCATCTTACCTCATCATATCTGTCATTATAGTTGGTCTTGACAGCCTCCACCAGCTTTGCAAGGGCTCCCTTATCCTCCCTGTTGACAACAATTTTAGTTCCTTTAGAGTCTCAATGTTTTCTGTAGATCTTTTGCCTCAGTTTTCCAATTAAGTAAAAGCATCGTTTACCAAGGGTTAACCACTCAAACCATCAATGCTTTTATGAACTGCACTGCTGAGATTAAGGTTAACAATTCCACCTACGTGTTTTGGAGCAACCACCCCTTTTGATAAGCCAAAATAACCTGCATCTTCAAGATCTGACAGAACTCTTAATGCAAAATGGGTATATTACACATATCTGTAATACATATTACAGAGGTAGTATTCTATATAATTTTACTAATTTAAACTAGACAGACCCAAGTTTGACACCCATCTGCCCTGCAGTCTGTGCTTACAGGCAGTTTGCTTTCTCCACTGCAGCAAATCAAGCCAGCACACAATACTTACGGGTTCACCTGGGTGAAAGCCACAGAGGTACAAGTTTTCCTGTGGACCAGCCGTCCCAGTCTGGCTTTGCCCTTGATGATGCAGTATGGCACTCCCATCTTGCGGCACAGCGCTGGCAAGAAGACCACCAGCTGAAAAGGAAGGGAGCATTCTGTATAACTGAAGGAAAACATCACCTTATTCTCTGAATCAGCCTGGGCTGTGGCAATTGCTCAGTGTTAAAAAGCTCGTTTTGCTCTTCACTGTTGATTCAGGTGAAGAAATTCATACATCATTGCAAGGGCCAAGCCTCATTGTAACACCAGGACAACTATGAACATACAGAAGCATTCCAGTTGTGGTAAATATTTACGTATTCTTTTCACACCATAAATTTGTCCTAAAATGCATTTTCACCCCAAGTCAAATTCCAACCTCAGCTTAAGTTACCACAGAGAGCCTGTAACAATACCAGCAAGAGTGCTTACCTCAATGGGGTCCACATCATGGGCAATGACCACAAGCTGAGCCTTCTTGTTCTCTACCAGAGTTGTGACAGTGTTAATACCTGAAAAACAAGTTGCAGGTATGCTGCGATTCCAGGCTGTCTGTTTTCAAAGCTTTCTTACGAGCCCCATACAACCAGCTCCACTTCCATAGCACAGCTTCATTATGGAAGTTAAGAAACTTTTTCACATGCTCAATAGCACAAAGATATTCCATGGACAATTTGCTAAAGCTCAGGGTTAAAAAGCTCGTCTATTTTGCTCTTCACTTTGAGCTCAGGTGAAGAAATTCATACATCATTGCAATAGCTCGTCCAGTCCTGTTTGGCTGATGCAGAGCACCAACTCTTCTCATTACTTTTCTATAACAAAGCACCACTCTCCTGTACACACAAGCAGCCCAGCCCACATTCAAAATTACCTGCTCGGAGGACTGGTGGCCGCTTGGTCGGAGCATCTCCTTTTCCTGCAGCTTTCTGCTCAGCACGAGCCAGGAGCCTCTGCTTCTTCTCTTGCTTACTTTCTGGCCTGTATTTGTGTGCCAACTTCAGAAGCTGTGTAGCTGAAAGAGAACAGTTAGTTGCATGACCTGAAAACCTAAGCATTGTTTTTTAACATACTGAAGTGCATCAGCGATCTTGGTGGTTGTCATCAAGTTAGAATCAAAGACAAAGTTAGCATCATTTGCACGGTGCCAGAGCAGAGCTGGCAGAGCATCACTGGAACCCACATCTACCTCTACTGGCAAGGAGAGCTCCTTCACTGCTTGGATGAAGAACCCCACAGCAGTTATGGGTAAAGGCACTTCTCCTTTAAAGCAACTTATTTGGCAACATCTGTGAGGGAGTTACTCTACACAGGTCTCAAGTTTCCTGCACAGACACTGTCACCTGGAAGACTATTTACTCATTGACAGGAGACCCTGAAATCCCTTCTCCCCCATTTCCACGTCAGCCTGAAGAATGCTGGCTTCCCCCTGAAGCCTACCCTCAGATTTTTTTTTCAACTATCTGTTTGCACAGTTAAGAACTCCACACATTCTACATCAAGCTGGCAGAACAGACTCTGATGGAAGCATACGCTCAAGATAACTCTGGGTTTGGGTCATTAAGTAGGAGCTCTGGTATTTTCTATTCATTTTTCAAAGTACACAGCAGCTATAAATACTGAAGCCAGACAATTCAGACAGCAACTTTCTGCTGACATCCTCCCAGTCCCTATTAAAGCCGCCCTAAAATGCTTCTAAAAGCACTCTTCAGCTTACCTTTGCTAAGTCTGATTTTGGTTTCCTTCCTCTTCTCTGAGGCGTATCTCATCAAGGACCCAAGTCAAGAGAACTTTGTGGGGCACACCCTTACCTGTCTGGCGGTCCAAAGCCTGGGTGAACTGGTTAATAGCAGGAGGCACCTTCAGGCGTTTGTAAAGGATGGACCTCTGGCGCTGCAGCCTGATGTAGCGCGGCCATTTCACAAACCGTGTGAGATCGCGCTTCGGCTGGATATCCTGTCCTGAAAATGCAGATATTAACTCAGAGCTGTTCCAAACCCACACAGCAACAGCTCAGAGCAGGCAGGCGCGCATCAGTGATCTTGGTGGTGAGATGTCAGCACTATAGCTCAGAGAGCAAATGTTTCACATCATCTGCACACCATACTACAGCAAAAATACGAACTGATAACCACAACACACGCAAAAGGGCAAGATTCCAGTACTTAAAAGGGCCTGCAGGAATGCTGGAGAGGAGCTCTTTATCAGGGAGGGCAGGGATAGGACAAGGGGGAACGGTTTGAAGCTGAAAGAGGGAAGATGAGATCTTAGGAAGAAATGTTTTCTTGTAAGAGTGGGGAGGCCCTGGCCCAGGTTGCCCAGAGAAGTCTTGGCTGCCCCATCCCTGGAGGTGTTCAAGGCCAAGTCAGATGGGCCTTTGAGCCCCCTATCCAGTGGAAGGTGTCCCTTTCCATGGCAGAGAGGCTGGAATTGGATGAACTTTAAAGTCCCTTCTGATCAAAACCATTCTAGGATTCTGTGAAGACTCTGTAATATGAGAAATGCAGCCAACTGTCCATAGCCACCTTAACTAATAAAACACTGGCTTTAATTGCAGGCAGCAAGGCCACTACTTTCATTGCTCTCTCCACTCTACAGCATTACCACCATGTGCCCGTTTACAATTTAGACATCTATCTAACAGAAATCTCTCAACCAAGTATCCCCAATATCCACTTACTCACCAATGCCAAAGTTCTTGGGCCTTTTCTCAAAGAGGGGATTGACCACCTTCTTAGCCTCCTGCTTCTTGACTACAGCAGGGGCCGGGGCCACCTTCTTGCCCTTGGCTTTCTTTCCTTTCGGCTGCAAAGAAGACACACACCCTTCATTTGCCTCTGATACTCGTGTACTTACAAGAGCTTTCAGTCCACCCTGGAAATGCACCTCCCTGAGCATCCACCCGCCTGGCAGCATCCCAGTCTTGCTCTTCGAGAGAGCAAATCCTGCCATGGGATCTCAGGGGATTCGGAAGCTCCCTGAGAGAGGCCTCATTTAGAACAGTGCCTGGATCTCCGCGAGTACCGAGTCACCCCTGCAGCCGGCTATCGGGCCCAGCAGGGCTGCCCAGGCCCAGCCCCGGCCTCCCCGGCGCCGGTCACCGCACACCGCGCACGGATCACCCCTCCGCCGCCCCCGAGCGCCGCACGGCTCTCCCTGAGTGGTGGCGGCACAGCAGCGGGGGCGGATGGCGGCGGATGGCGACAGATTAACCCAGCCCCCCCTCCGACGCCACTCACCATCTTGGACTGAGGGCGAGAGAGGCGGAGCAGGGCATGCCGGGAGATTTCTAGGGAGCGCGAAGTCTCGCGAGAACACGGGGATCGGGCGGAATCTTGCGAGAGCGGACGGCGGCGGCGCGAGGTTCTCGCGAGACCAGGGCCGGGGCAGGGCGGGAAGGGGTGCCATGGCGCAGCAGCGGGTGCTGCCGCAGAGTAAGGAGACCCTGCTGCAGTCCTACAACAAGCGCCTCAAGGACGATGTCAAGTCCATCATGGACAACTTCACGGAAATCATCAAGACTGCCAGGGTGGGGCCTGAGGGGAGCAGGGGTCGCGCCCACGGGGGCAGCCGGTGTCCTGAGGAGAGAAGGGAGGGACCCTGGGAGGGGAGCAGAGACGGGCCCTGAGCGGGAGGGAGCGACTGTGAGGGGAGAGGGGCAGCAGGAGTCCTGAGAGGAGAGGGGGCATCCCTGAGGGAAGAGAGGTGGCTGTGAGGAGAGAGCACGGCTCCTGAATTGAAGAGGAGGTGGCTGTGAAGGCATATCATGAGGAGAGAGCAGGGGTCCTGAGATGGGAACAAGGAATCTTCATCCAAGGAGTGTTCCTTCCCCAGGACAGGCAGCTGTCAGTTCTCCCCACTGCTGCTGACCTCCCCGCATCCACCCTGCGGCACCAGAGAGGTGTTGCTGACTGGGGGAGAACCACAGAAGCAAAAGGGGAGGGTAGCAGAGATGATCCAGGGGTGCAGTAGAATCCAGAGGATTCTGGCTATGGACTGAACTGAAATGAGAAACTGTATAACCTAGTAATCATGTCAGGATTTTAGAATGTAAGGGTGTGTATGTGTACTTTTTTCTTTAGATTGAGGATGAAACTCAAGTCTCTCGAGCAACACAGGGTGAACAAGATAACTACGAGATGCATGTCAGAGCTGCAAACATTGTGAGTAGCGCTCTGCTGTTCAGATCAGTGGGAGGAATATCCTTCAGGTACTGTTGGGTTCTAGTGCATCTAGGGCAGCCTCACGAGGACTGCTGCTAGAAGGGTAACCTCATATTTAGGGTGGCTGTTGGGTGGATTCCTTCTCTATGGAAGAGCTGGGTAGCCTGGCTTGTCAGCTGCAGGCTTCTATGTAATGTGGGAGTTTCTACTTTATTCAAGGCTTGGGCTGAAGAAGCAGCTTGGGAGAACTTGTTTTAGAATCTCAGTGAAGCACTGTTTTGATAGACTGCGTGCTATGTGTTTTTTCTCCCTGCTGCAAGGTCCGAGCTGGCGAGTCCCTGATGAAACTTGTGTCTGACTTGAAGCAGTTCTTGATCCTCAATGATTTCCCCTCTGTGAATGAAGCTATCAACCAGCGCAACCAGCAGCTGAAGAGCTTGCAGGAGGAATGTGACAAGAAGTTGATTGCACTACGGGATGAGATCTCCATTGACCTGTACGAGCTAGAAGAAGAATATTACTCCTCCAGGTACAAATAAGGCAGTGGACTTCTGCCTTATGACTCCAGCCCTTTTGGGGTAGTTAGTCCAGACAAACAAGTACTCCTTAGAGTGGAGGTTTTTAGAATGTTCCCAACAAAATTTCACTCCAGTTTTTAATTAGGTCAAACTCTTTTCTGCAACTGAATCAACTGCCTTTTCCCTGTAGATATCCTACAGGGTATAGATGTCATAGGAAGTATTCACAGCATCCGATGTGCCTGTTTTGGTAGGGTAGATTTAACAGATAACTTGCTTAGGCTTTCTTTGTAATCATTGTAAAATGAGACAAATTTCCTTTGGGGTGCAGGCCTCTTGTCTGAGTATCCCTCTGGAGGAGCCTCACTTGCTGAGCTGGGTCATGGTGTTAGAGATCATCCCGTCTTTGTGGTGAATTCTCTCACAAGTGACCTGGTTACACAGTGCCTTTTCCCTTGTAATCCGCTGCCCCGGCTGCCTGGAGTCTGTTGGGGTCAGTGTTTGAAATGAGCAAAAAGGACACGCTCAGTTTCATTGGAGTATGAAGTAGTATGCTAGGAATTTCTGTGGAAGACTTATTAGTGATTTGTTTGTGGGATTTTTAATATTTTAAAGAGGCTTTTAGGAAACAGGCTTCAGAGAACTCAGACACTTTATTCTTTTTTTTTTCATTCTCTCATGCACTCCAGCACTTCTAGTGGATGATGCAGTAAATGAAAGCAGGAGAAAAAAAGTGAGAATCTGATTATTTTGGCTGCACTGTCCAAGCTAAGTGAAGTCAGTGCAATAATGCTATGGTTTCTAAACAGGACCTTAACTTTTCGAAAACTTATTTAAAATTTTAGTGACCACGTTTTCTATGTTTGCCTTTCCCTTCTTTCTAAAAATGCTAGATGCCTACGAACCCAGCTAAGTCAATTGAAACACTAAGTGCTCAATATCTTTGAAAGTTAGGCCGTTAGTTATGGGTAACACATGTATTTTAAGAGTAAAATATATTGATATGATGTAGCTTAGGTACTGCTACGGCATTGGGAGAAAATGAGGTACAAGTTTAGAGTTGATTTTCAAACTTCACTCAGTTTTTTTGGGAGGTGGTTGGCCAGGGATCCTGGAAACAGCTCAGAAATGGAGAGTGATGGTTACAAACCCAAGCACCGGTCCAGACCCTAATAGATCCGGGGTGCATCCACTACACGGGCTACATATAGCATAGCCATGAGCTGTATCCAGAGTGGAGCCACGTGGAATGATAGTGCCTGAGGTGTGCCAGGCGTGCTTCCCTGGCACTGCCAGACAGCTGCCACTGTGTGTTGGTAGCTTTAACTTTTGGGCAAAGGGGTTCTGATTGTGCTGGCGTGGTCTGTTCCCCTTTTCTATAAGAGTGGTCACAAGGTGAGGAAACTTGGCGACTCTGCAGAGCTGTGATCCCTCCACTGAAGCCTCATGTCATGTAGCACTTAGTAATTTGCTTTTAGCACTTACTCCCTTCCTGTGCTCTGTCCTGTCTATTTCTGCACCAAAGAAATTGTGTGTGTGTGTTAATATAGGAACAGTGATTTATTGAAAATCCTTTTATAATTAGAGTACTAAGATATTTTTAATGAAACCTTATTGTCTTGTGGGGAAAAAGGGTTTCTGTTATGTCACATAGTCACAAAGTGATAATCATGTTTAAATGGCTGTAAATGCAATAGGTGGTTTGCCCATGAATGGGCATTCTGGGCTGTCCTGTGAGCCCAGCTGGGGTTGCCTCTCTACACTGTCTGTTACTGTCTCATGGGGCACGATCCCATGAGATTTATAAAGAGATGTGTAGTCCCATGAGGGCAGAACATGGGTCCCTTACAGCCATCCTACCAGACTGCTCTCCTGTGCTCCCGTTTTCCCACAGGTCACTCGTTAGTTTATTTTAGGCTGTCCCTTGGGGACAGACAGTAGAAAATCGAGCTCCCTGCAGCACACCACCAGGTGCTGCATAGCTGAGAGCTGCCCCGTGCTCTGTAACTTGTTCAGTCCCTGTGCTCTGCTCCCAATGGCTGCAGAGAGCCTATGGAAGGAAGTGTCTCCTGCCCAGCAGTTGTCTCTGCTGTTGTGCTGAAGGAGTTCAGGAGAAAACTCCTTGCCCATAGTGGGTGACTAATAGGATGTGTCTTAGCTGTAGCATTGGATTTCATTGCTGGGCTTTTTATGTCTACAGGCAGGGTTGAGGAAACCCAAAAGCAGGTCCATGACACTAAAGCTGAGTAGATTGTTGTGAAGGAACCTTTGTTTTCAGTGCCTGCATTCAGGTGGTTTCCTTGAACTGTACCTCTGTGCAGAGGGCTGCAGCCAAGTCCCTTCCAGGCACTGAGAAGTCCTCAGTGAAAGCACAGAGTGGAAGTAGCTGTTGTGGGCTTTGCCGTAGCTGCTCATTCACCCTGACTTTCGAGGAGTGTTAGGTGAGAGACAAAGCTTAGACTTTTGGAACTGTTCTAACTGGGGCAGCAGATGAAGCAGTTATGCTTCTGACGCAGTTAAGATTTTTTTAGTAAGTCACCTGCCCAGATGTCATGGATGCTGTGGCCATGTTCGCCTTGGAAACCATGGCCTGAGGTCCCAGACTGACAGGAAAGGAGTTGTGGTTCTGGTTCTGTCCTCAAAGGTCTTTGCTGATTGAACCCGGCTTCACTGTGTGTTGGGGACTGTAAGGAAGAGTAATCTTCCAAAGGATTTTACAAAGGCCCCAGATATAAAACCTGTATCCGCTGCCATCTTCCTTCTACAGCAAAAGCAACCAGAAAAGATCTCAAAAGCAGATGCTTGCAACAAGTGCTTTGTGTGCTTATTCCCCAAAGCGGTATCTCTGAGTGCAGCTTGCCTTATCTCATCCTGAACCCCAGACTTGTGTTTATGTTTCATTGCTCCCTCCTGTGAGATCACAGGAGCTGTCTTGAGTGTGGGGTTATATCTCAACGTGTTTCATGTTTGTGCAATTTGAAGTGTCTCCTATTGCTAAACTTAAGTTTTATTTCCCAAAGCATCTATTCAAGTCCACGCATTAAAAATGTAAATAAAGCTGCAACAACAAAATCACTTGACTCGTTGGGTTTGTTTTACTCTGAATGCAAGCTGCTTTCTGCTCTAGCACTCACTTTGTCTTGGGTGTCTCTTGTGTGTGCAGCTCCTTCCTCTCTTTGGAATTTCTTTTGGGTTTCCTCCATGAATTTTCTTTTTCTTTTTGGCCATTCCACATTGTGCTTGCCTCAGAGCACAGGAAGGAATTAGCCAGTTGTTTAAAAACATTGCTTTCCCCCATTCTGTAGTCTACAGCGGTGAAATTCAGCAAGCTGCTTGTAGAATAGCTCAGGTTTGCTGAAAGCAGTAGGGGCCATCAGGGCTTTATAGTCAGGCTGGGGAGCCTCTGTAGAAGACCCAGACCTTCCATGGAGTGCTTTGTTGAAAGCGCAGGGATGCAAATGTGTTTCTTTGTCGTGACAGGGACAGGCCCTAAAACAGTTGTGCAGGCTTTTCTGCTGAACTTAAATTTAGAGCAGGATTTTTACTTTCTCCTTATGTAGGCTGTGATCTTACTCCAAGTAAAATAATTATGGATGAGGTCCTTGCCTCAATCAAATCAGTATAAGTCCCATATTTGGGGTGTCAGGACTTCAGCTCAGGTCTTTCCAAGGACTTGCAGTGTCTCGAATAGAATTGAGCCTCTGTTTCTGTTTGTAGCAACGGTTTTGTCTCCGCAATTCCCCTGATCCTCACTAGGCCTCTGAAGTTCAACGCCAGCCATTCAGGGGTGCCCTAGGGAAGGCCAGGTCAGAAGGCTTGTGATGAGTTTGTGTACACAGACCTTGCATCCATAAACGTTTTTTTGCCGTTTTCTTAATGCTTTGCTTCTGTCTTGCTCCCCACACCCCTCCCCTCCTCTCTTGCTGCCCCTGCTGTCTCTCCTCTCTGGGGCTGTTTGTTCTGGAAAGCTACAGTCTGTGTGACAGCAACGACCTTCCGCTGTGCGAAGCCTACTGGAGACAAGACTTCGCCACGCTGTCCCCTGAAAGCCTCTCCATGCCTCTGGCCGCTGCCACAGCAGAGCAAAGCGTTGTTGCCTCCCAGAGCTCAACCCCATCGCACCCCCACGTGAACGGACACGGGGCAGGCCCCGCGGAGCACTCTTGAAGAGGATTCTCTGCTGCCAAACGTGTTCTGCTGTTAGAAGTCTTCCACCTGCTGTACTGAGCAAGCGTCTCCCCCTCAGGAGAAGGCACTGGAGCTGTGTTTGCAGGTTTCTGCTCCCTGAACAGCAACAGTGCTTTCTCCACCCCTGCGACGTTGCCAGGAAGAATTAAGAGAACGCAATGCATAAATAGAAAGTTGATTGTTCTAACAAGTTAGAGTTAGGTTTGTTTTTACATGATAGTTACATTTAGAGTTCATTAGAAATCCAGCTTTTATTCATGTGATTCTCAGTAAGTACAGGCTGGAGTGTCGAGAGTTGAATTTGTTTGGGATAAACGTGAGGCAAATGTTGGGGCAGTGAGTGTTTTGGGGTTTTACCCTTCTTCCCAAGGCTACTGACATTCTGGCTGCTTTAAAGCTCTCAGGATATAATCTTGACAACCTCCATTCTACTTCACGAGAGTAAGAATGCTCTAGTACTGTTTCCCTGCAGTCTTTGCTGTCAGAGCCCTTCATAGGCTTGGACTTCCTGCTCACAGTTATTGGGGAGGAGGCTCTGGGGAGAACTGTGCCAAAGAGCAGTGTTCCCCCTTTTGACAAGGGCAGACTGGAATCAAGCTGAGGTGTTGATGCCACGTGCTTCAGGCCACAGGTCGAAGCAGTGATTTGTGTTAGTTACTCTGATTCCTTTTCCAGTGTTTACACAGAAGCTTTCTGTCAGCAGAGATCAAGCTAACAGGGAGCTGGCATTTACACTGGCTCATGGTTTCATCCAGTGAACCCGGAGATGGCTGAGGCATATGGAGCTGTGAGGGGTACGCGGTGACTTGCAGTTCCCTTCCAAAGCAGTGCTCTTGGTGCTCTGTCTGCAGCCACTGAGCAGCATCACACGTCTTCTGTTTTTTCTCTTCCTGGCTGTTCTGCTGGAATCACGGGCAGCAGGACTGGAATGCAATTGGGGCAGTGTGGTGTTGTGGGTGCATGGCCAAGCCGAGCTTCCCCTGTCTACTGCTGTAACGTCTCATTCCGTAGGATGTGAATTTTGCTCTTAATTTTTTGTTTTACTTTCCTTCCGTTTATTTTTGTAATTAGGTGGTTTAATAAAACTAAACTCCTTTGTATGACTGAAGGTGTGTGTTTCCCGCTGCGAGGCTCTGCAGAAATGCGACGCTGATGCTGAGCGTGTGCCAGGACGCGTGTCCCCGGTTTGGCGAACTCCCCCTCCGTGCCTCTTGCTGCTGGGGGGCCGAACCCCCTCTTTTCCCGTACCCCAAAACGCCCGTTAGCGGTACCCCCTTAAAGCGCCGGTAATGCTACCCCTGCCCCCAGGGCACGGGGAGCCGGTTACAGCCCGGAGTGGGGGCGGTACGACCGCAGCGAGGGAAAACGCTTTTTGGGGCGGGGCGGGGCCGGGGAAGGAGCAGCCGGTAGCCCCAGGCTCCCACCGGCTGTGTCCGGTAGCACTGGCGTCACTTCCTGCCCGCCTCGCTGACGTCACTTTGTGGCGGCGGCGCTCCCGCTCGGACAGCGTGCAGTGGGCTGCGATGGCCACCCTGGCCGCGCAGGACTCCTACCTGCAAGGGCTGGCGAGGAGGGTCTGTCCGCAGCCCGGCGCGGAGCCGCGCAAGAGGAAACTCGGTAACGGAGCCGGGAGCGGGCGCTTGGCCCCCGGGCCCGCATCGCGCCGGTGTTTGAGGGAAAACAAGCGTGGTTGTAACGTGGTTGTGTTCCTGTGCTCGGCATTGGTGAGGCCGCGCCTCGAGTCCTGGGTTCAGTTTTGAGCCCCTCACTACAAGGACCTTGAGGGGCTGGAGGACAAAGCTTGTGAGAGAGCTAAGGGAACTGGGGTTGTTTAGCCTGGTCTCAAGCTTTGTCAGGGGAGGTTTAGGCTTGATATGAGGAAAAAATTTTTCACTGAAAGGGTGATTCGCCAATGGAACGTGGTGCCCAGGGAGGTGGTGGACATCATCATCCCTGGAGGTGTTTAAAAACAGATTGGATGAGGCGCTTAGTGCCATGGTTTAAATGACGAGTGGGTGCTAGTGTTGGGTCATAGGTTGGACTTGATGATCTCAGAGGTCTTTTCCAACCTTGTGAGAAGAGGAGGCTGAGGAGAGAGCTTATTACTGTCTACAGCTGCCTGAAAGAAGGTTGTAGTGGGGTGGGTGCTGCTCACTTCTCCCAAGTAACAAGTGGTAGGACAAGAGGAAACGGCCTAAAATTGTGCCAGGGGAGGTTCAGACTAGACATTAGGAAGAATTTCTTCACCGAAAGGGTTCTCAGGCTGCCCAGGAAAGTGGTCACCATCACTGGAGTTGTTTAAAAGACAGGTAGGTAAAGTGCTCAGGGATACGATTTAGTAATGGACAGGTATAGTTGAACTCGATCCCAAAGGTCTTTTCCAAACAAACAACTCTATGATACTGTGGGGCTTCTGAGCATTTCCTCATATGTGGTGGTTGGGGGAGCTGGGGTTTTACTAAAGCATGTGAACGTGTTTGGTCTGTTTAAATGCACCCCAAACTGTGTAAGTTTTGAAGGATGAGCTGTGCCATTGCAATGCTGGAATTTAGTCTTCAGTTAATAACTGTGTTATGAATTGGGAATGTAACGCTGTCCTGGTTTACGTAATTTGTTTCTGTCCTCCAGTGTCCAAGCCAGGCCAGGTCGAGGATGCTGGCGAGCAGCTCAAGAAAAAGAAGAGAAAGAAAACCAAGAAGCCAGCTGAGAAGACAAATACTCCTTCAGTCAAACAGGCGGGCTCTGATGCAAATAAACCTACAGGAAAGAAAGCAACCACTCAAGCCAGCAAATCATCTCCCCAGGGCAGCAATGAGATTTTGGGTGCAGGTGCGAATGCCAGCATTACCAGGGTCTGGTTACAGTTATCTCTGCTGAGGTGCCTGCTTTTCAAGTGCTTCACACCTGGTTTGGGAGGCTAAAGTTTGACTGAATTGAAAGTATCTTTGCTTGTTCCATGTGCCCTGAAAGCTTTTGCATGTGTACAGACATTGGGTAGCACCACCATGGGGCAGCTCTCTGGAAACAGGAGTGTTTAGTCCAAATCACAGACTTTTTGTGTACTTGGGTAGCTTCTGGGAATGATTGCATGGATGCAATTTCTGTCACATCTGGCTGACTATCCATTGAAAATCTGAAAAGCCTGATCACAAAGAAAATATGTCCTTGGTGCCTTTGTTTTCACTAGTTTGTTACTTGTTTTCTGGCTTGTTAGGCATTGTGGGGTGTGCAGCCCCTCTGGCTGGCAGTGCTGGATGGTAACGTGGGTGGAAAAGGAGGAATTCTAAAGAAAACAGTGCAATAGCAACTCCTGGTTTCTTTAGGTTTTCCATTCTATTCACAGCATCCAAAGGACTCTCAGAGCTTTTCCCATAGCCACAGGAAGTTCTCCTGTTCAGCTAGTGCTGCCTTTTGAGTATTTTTATTTTCTTCTTCTCATTTTCAGGGAGCAAAGGTGAACTGGGTTCCCCTTCTTTTGCCGCAATGAATCTCTTACGTCAGAGACTACATGAGAAAATTAAAAAGGCTTCTGGACAGGTATGAGAACCCTCAATGTATCACAGTATCACAAGGTTGGAAAGGACCTCTGAGATCATCAAGTCCAACCTATAACCCAACACTAACACCAACCATCATCTAAACCATGGCATTCAGTGCCACATCCAATCTCCCCTTAAACACCTCCAGGGTCGGCGACTCCACCACTTCCCTGGGCAATGCATTCCAATGGCCAATCACCCTTTCAGTGAAGAACTTCCTCACATCAAGCCTAAACTTTCCCTGACGAAGCTTGAGTCCAATGCCCTCTAGTTCTGTCACTGGTCACCTGAGAGAAGAGACCAACCCCTGCCCGACTACAGCAATGTGTGTCCCTGTGTGTGTCTATGCAGTGTAAATTCTCCCTAGCCTCCCAGGAGATGTGGGGACAGGGCTGCAGTCTTACAAGGCTCGGAGGTTTGAGCTAAGGAAGCTCCACCTAATCTCCTAAGGAAGTGGCTGTAGGAATTGTGGTGAGTCCTGTGTGTATTCTGTGTCTGGAAAAACTCATGAGGAAAGGGTAGGGCCTGCTTGGAGGAGAGCACACTTCTGGGGGTTTTTAGGAAAGAAGAGAGTACTGAGAGCCTGAAAGGGAACACAGCTACGGGGTGTTGGGAGAAAGTAAAGGGTTTGAAATGCCTTCACTGTGTTCCATGTCTCATGTTGAGTTGAGCCCACAGCTCCCTGTTACGCATCCTGTACTTCTTAGAACAAGCTTGACATCAGGAACTCGAAGACATCCCACTTTTAATTCTGCTTTATGCCTCTAAGGCTCTTGTTTCATGTCTGTCCTTTTTCTTAGGGTGATGCCAAAGAACTGCCCCCTGCAGTCCTGGAGAAGAGGCAGCGGAGAAAGTACGAGAGAGAGAGGAAGAAGCGCCGAAGGAAGGAGCTGAAGATGAAGGCAAAAATGGAGAAGAAAGAAACTGAGGAGGTAATGGTAGAACCAGAAGCCAAAAAGGAGGAGATTGCAACTGAGATTGTCTTTAACAAGGTCAAAGTCCATGAGGAAAATGAGCTGAGCAAGATCCAGAAGAAGAAAGAGAAGAGGAAAGCAGTGAAAGGCAATATCACTCCTCTGACCGGCAAAAACTATAAGCAACTGCTGAACAGGCTGGAGACCAGAAAGAATAAGCTGGAGGAACTCAACGATAAGGACCAGAAGAAGGCTCAGGAGCTGGAGAACAAGATGAAATGGACAAATGCTCTTTATAAAGCGGAAGGCGTGAAGATCCGTGACAACGAGGAGCGTCTGAAGGAAGCACTGAAACGTAAGGAGAAGCGGAAGGCGCAGCGCAAAAAGCAGTGGGAGCAGCGGACAGAAAAAGTGGTGGAAAGGATGCAACAGCGGCAGGAGAAGCGCCGCAAGAACATTCAGAAGAAGAAGAAGGATAGGATAGAGAAGAAGAAAGCCAGGGCCCGGAAGAAAGGCCGTGTTCTGCCTGAGGACTTGAGGAAAGCTGGGTTAAAGTGAGAGAGAGGGGCTGGTCCCGGCTGCCTGGAATGGCAGCTGTGCTGTGGTTGGTGAGGGATGCTGCCCCGTGGGGCCTCCAGCTGCATGTGGCGCGGTGCTGCTGCTGTGCCGGAGCAGGCAGCGCCCGAGGAAGGTGACCAGAGGGGTGGTCATTTCCTTACTTTATCAAAAAAGCCGGTTGTATCTTTGTTAATTAAATTTTCTATCCCAAAGAAACACCCTCTGGTTGGTTTGTTGCAGTAGCAATCATTCTTTAACTGCCAGGACAGCGTGGGGAGCTGTGGCCCGTGCCACCTCCACCCCCGGGGGCGGGGCATCAGCAGGAAGCGCAGTCTAGGGCAGAACGAGGTTTGGCCCCGCCTCCCCATGGTGCCATGGCAACGGGGCTCTGCAGCGGGCACTCTTCTCTTAGAAGAGCATTTCCCAGCTGGAGTGTTTCATGAGCTTGTAAACCGCGGTTCTTGTGCAAACTGGCCTGGAAGCTGGCTGCGCTGGGCTTTGCTCCGGTGGGGAATGCTGCAAACAGAGCTTGGAAGATGAGGTAAAAACAGAAAACGGTGAAATCCTAATGAGTTGAAGATGTCAGGTGTTTGCTGGCTGCTAAGTGAGACCTGAAGCAGGGGGCAGATACAGCCTTTCTGGGTTTTAAGCATAGAATGGTTTGTGTCGGAAGAGACCTTAAAAGTCCATCCAGTTCCATCCTGCCAAGGGCAAGGACACCTCCCACTGGATCAGGGGGCTCAAAGCCCCATCCAACCTGGCCTTGATCACCTCCAGGGATGGGGCAAACACAACCCCTCCGGGCAACCTGTGCCAGGGCCTCACCTCACCTTGTGTGGTTTGGTACAAAACGATCCTGTTCCCCTCATTACTCGCTCTCTGATGTGTCTGTGGGCGTTCTGCATCTCCATGCTGTGTTGAGATGCATGAACTGGAGGCAGAATCACCACACAGAAGTAAGGGATAAATCAAGAGACACAATGAGCCAAATTCAGGCACTTCTCAGTTTCCCTCTCTGAGGAAAGGGATAGCTCTTTTTCACACTTAGAGAACAATCTTGGATGAAAATGATTATGCATGTGCCAAGTAGTGTTAATTATTTTTCCTTTCTGTTCTGCTGCCTCTCCCCCATGGCTTCTTTTTTGGTACATCTGTTCAGTTCAAATATCTGGTTTTGAACTGTATTTTGAGCTCTGTTCATGGTTTACGTGAAAATGCAGCAATGATTGTATAATGCACAGGGAAAGAAATTAATGCATCTTTTGCAATATAATGACACCCTTATTTTCACTTCCCCCAAGGAGTAACACAATGCCCCAGCTGATGGGAAGAACAACAGGCAGACAAAGGCTATTTCCACATTTCTAGCTAGTTCTGGCTTAACAGTTCATAGATTTTTATACCTTTTAGAAACAGTAAGTATTTGTAATTTACACATATTAAACCTAGCACTTACTGCTTTCTGTGTCATGGCAGGTTGTGATCAGCCTAGGATGGGTAATTACTCAGTCCAATTCATCTCAGAAGAAGCACCATTAATTCTTTGAACAGTATTCTTTTAAGTTAGAATGATGCTTATGTTTGCTTAAATGTTACATGTTGACAATTAAATTGAGTATTATACAGATTGCAGATCCCTACTCTTACGTATTTAGTCCAAATCAAGGCTTTATTCTTTTTTTGGTTTCAGAGGAGCTACATTCCTAAAGGCTTGGAAAAACGCAGGTGTAAATGCAGCTGAGGAAGTTGGATCGCTCCCTGATTTCATTGGTAAAATTTATTTCCCTTAATGCCAGATATTTTACTTTGCATTTTTAGAAGCCACCACATGTAAAATGATTTTAGCTGAATGAAGCATAAAATCAAGCTCAGAAACAACCTGGCACATTTTTGATGATTTGTAAGTAATTTTGAAGATGAAGAGTCCACTCGGAAAAAATGATTGTAAAATTGTCAGTGAATGACAGTTTGTGTTTACATGGTAAATTCCAGTTATGATGTAAGCCCATCTTCTTCCTGGAAGGTTTTTTATATCATACCTGAACTTTTTCATAGTTTCCATGCTTTTATCCTTTTGAAAATCACAAATTAATGACATCAAAGGAGATTTTAAAATATGCTTTGCTATTTTTCACATACATTTGCATACATTTCCCTTCCTGTGGAAAGCTGTCATGTGCTGTAATAGCTGCACGAGCTGCAGGGGTCACAGTGTGGATTTAGTGACTCATTGTACATGTGGTATGTATACAGTTCCAAGCTACATCATCCTCATTTCTTTCTTGGCAGTTCCTGAGAAAACAAGGAGTAATATCTTGGAACGGCTGTCAGAACGCCGGCGAGGCCGTCATGAGGAAGCACGAATCTCAATGTATCATGAGCTTGCCTCTATTGCCAGGGTAAGGCTGGATTTTGTACTCCAGATAGTCTGGAGCACTATGCTAAGGTCAGGGTCTCATATTCAAAGGGCCAGGCTGACTTCCTTACCTTTTTAGGAGGTGGAACCCTTTGTTTTGGAGCCTGGAAGACTCCTTCTGACAAAACTAATGGAATCTGATAGAAGAATTGAACTTCTGTTTAAAAAGGTTGAGTTTGATGCTACTCTGGAAGGCTTCATGATTGAAGTAAGTCAGAATAGACCTTAAAGATCTCCAGTTCCAGCCCCCCTGCCATGGGCAGGGACACCTCCCACTGCATCTGGGGGCTCAAAGCCCCATCCAACCTGGCCTTGAACACCTCCAGGGATGGGGCAGCCACCACTTCTCTGGGCAACCTGTGCCAGGGCCTCCCAACCCTCACAGGAAAACATTTCTCCCTAACATCTCATCTCAATCTTCTTCCTTTCATCTCAAAGCTGTTCCCCCTTGCCCTATCCCTGCACTCCCTGATCCAGAGCCCCTCCCCAGATTTCCTGTAGGCATCTTTCCTTTACATCTTGTTGTAGTTTTAGCTGGTTTGATTTGTTGGGAGGGTTTGGTTTGATGTTTGGGTGGGTGGGGGCTGACCTTTACTTTTCAGTGAGATTGTGAGTAAATCCATCTTGCAGGATTTGGAAGAACTGTGGAACGCCATCCATCAGGAATCCTTGACCAGAAGGAAGTGGATCAGGGAAATGGATGAAACCTTAAAAAAGGTTGAATGGAGTCGAGCTGATAAAGTGAGCTGTGGTTTTAATTAATTAATTAATTAATTAATTAGGCATAAGATTATTATTTCTTCATCATGCTGGATGCAGAGCAAAGAGTTATGAAAATGCCAGAGATGACCATGTTTGCTTGGATTTTGTGTCCTCTTAAAACCCCCACTGATGAATTCACTGCAGATACCTGAAAAGGAGATGGCTTTTCAATTCCGATTGCAGCCTGTCTGATATATTTAAGATAAATATATCTTATATATTTATCACAAATATTTAATAGAAATCAGTTGGGTAAAGACAATGTGGAATATTTTAGTTACTATTTTTATGCATTATTTTAAAAATCAATATTTAAGGTATATAAAATAGGTATTTTAAGATTTACTGCTCAATCTGTATCAGCCCATTGAATTTATTTTAGTGCAAAACAGTTGTATCATTGCTTACCTTAGGAAATTGATAACTTGAGTTATTTGGATGTTGTTGTTGTTTATTCTTTCATTGCACAGATAACGAATGTACTGAAGAAGTATACTGTGATGCTGGAGGAAATTGCCTTCTTCTTGCCAGCTGATGTTCACAGGCTCATGAATGATGAGGCCATGGTAAATCTTTCATATTGAGAGTCTTTTTTATCTGTAAGAGGACAGCAATCTTAATATTTCCAGAATGTCTTTTTTCCAACTGAAATTATTTCTGCCTGTCAATCACTGCAATATAGGAGAGTTTTCTAGTTTTCTATTATTCTTTATAATTTGTATTGTTTTTCCTTTGTTTTACATAGAACAGGCTCTTTTTTGCATTTTATAATCAGCTTTTATTCCTGTTCTTATTTTTCAATACACAGTTGACTAACAGAGCACTGTTGGCTAATCGGAGGGCATTTGCCAATCTGTTCTTTAAACTCATGAAATCAGAGATGGAAAGGGAATTATCACATCGATTGAAATGGCAAGATAGAGTCAAGGACTGGAAGCTCATCCGAAAGAACAGCATTGTTCACAGTTTCAGGTCTGAAGTTTTACAGTTATATTTTGGAGTATGTCCAGTGTTCACCTGCGTTTTCTATAAACAGTAATACTGTATCAGTTTACCATTGTAAGACTGAAGAGCTAAAAGAACTTAGCATTCTTTTTTTTAACCTGGAATGTATAAAACATGTTGTATCTGCATTTCAAACGTGAAATTTTCCTAAACAGATATTTATTCCAATATATTCTTCCATCCTACAGAGAGTTCATGGCAAGTGAAGAAATACAGAATCCCCCAGCTGTGAAAACAGAAATGGAAAATATGCTAAAGGATCAGATTTTACTTAGTGAAAGGAGACTGGAGATTTTGCAGCACCTTTGGTATGACAAAAGAGAGAATAGGAACAAAGAAAATTGTGTTCTTTCTAGAGTTAATGAGGGACTTGACTACAAAATACCCTTTGCTCCCCTTCAATGTGTGATTGTGCAATGCAGCAGAGAAGCAGGGCCTGAACTGCTTTTGTAAGATCTTCTTAATGGAAAAAATGCATTCTTGGTTTTCAGTGCATCAATTACACTGAACAGGGTGATTGAGGGCTAGAAATGCAAGAGCACAAAAGTATATCTTACTAATACTTGAAACACAGTAGAAAGGGGCAGATAAGGATGGGTAGATAAGTAAAAAGTTGTGATCTTGTCAAAGCATTATTGCTGGATTGGGAGTTTTATTTGTATAATAAATTAAGAAAGGAGTCTTGATAGAAATATAACTGTTATGTTTGAATGTCCATCCTGACAACAGGAAGATGCATTACAATGCTCACAGTTTTTCTTTTATGGTGTATGTAACAACTGGGTAGGTCACAATTATTTCCTTGTCAGTTTTTTCTTGAAGAACAGCAGTCATCTTGGTTTATTCTCATTGCTGTTATGTCTGTGAATAAAATACAGTAATATGGTTACTCTGATTCATAATATTATCCTTTAAGGAGTGACTGGATAGTATTTGAAGATACCTGACTCTTGCTTGCTATTTTGACAGTGATTTGCTGCCTCCAACACACACAGGAGCTGAGATAAACGAATGGTACAGATCTTTGGTGAATTTAAATGAAAGCTTAGGTGAGTCAGGAAATCACAAAAACAGTCTGGAATTCAAGTAATTCTTTGTTTCGTTGTTCCATGTGTTTCCATGTGTCTTCTAAGTTGCTTTGAGCTAGCAATACAACCCAGATAAGCTGTCTATTGCATCATCTCCCTTTTGCCAGCATGAGCAATTTTGCCTGGTGAGATCCAGCAGGAATTGTCTGGGTTAGAATTAATCTGGGGAAAACCGAGGATTAATTTTAATGCAGATCAGTTCTTAATCTTATGAAATACTCTTTTTTTTTTAACTCTTGGAGAATGAGGGAGAAGTTTTTTAGATCCTTCCTTTTTCTGACTCCTGTAGCATGCCTTCCCTGCGCGTGTCCACCTGCTCTTTCTCCAGAGCACATCCTGTCGTAATGTTTGTAGCCTGTAGAGTAGCAAAGATGTTGCCAGTGACTGTAAATAATTCACTACTTCTAAGCATAATGATAAAAAGATTTATATCAAAACATCTTATTTGACTGGTTGATAGCATTGTACAAGTGTGAGGACACTTCTGGGGTATATTACCTATCTGGAGACCCAGGCCAGGTCCTGTGTTACATTTCCATCTCATACTGCACTGCCAAATACAGAAACCTTTACAGTGGCCCTTTCTTCCCTCTCCTTCAGATACCCACAATGTGCAGTGTGTGATGAAAATTCGCATCCAGTATGAGATGGTCCAGCAAAAGTGTTTGACAGAACTGCAGTTGTGCAAGGTGAGTGTCAGCTTTGGGAATTTCTGGAGGGATTGTTGATAATGGTATATGATGTGTTGTTACAGTGATATGGGTTTGGGGATCCACCAGACATTGAGATAACAAGTGAAATTACTTTTTAACCTCTGTCTTATTCTGTTAGAGAACTTCCTGTCTGTTTTGTTTCATGGTAACTTGTGGTATTTGTACTTGCAATGGGTAAAGCAGTAACAAGTGCCAGTAATGGAAGGGGTACTGTCCCACCTTTAGATAGAGGACTTAGGGTCAGAACCCTCAGCCTTTGTGCTTGAGCTGTCTTATTTTGGGAAAGAAATTCCCCCTCTGTGCCTCAGTTTCTCCCTTTGGGTCTCAATAGAATTGTAGTGCTTACTACCAGAATGTGAGCTCTGGGAGGCTGGATTTTTCTCCATCCATTCACAAGAAGAAACAGTCAATTTAGCTGTGTTCTCTAACAGCCACACAGTATTCTATGTTATATGCATGTCAATAACTTATCATTCTTTTTATTTAGAACAACCTGTTGAATCTGAATGTTTGCACAGAAGAGGAGGCTGAAGAAATTGTGAATTCTGAGTTACTTCCATTGATTGAGAAACTACAAAGTCAGTTTAAAGAAAAACTAGAGCTGATGAATGTATGTATTGCATGTGTTGTTCTTACTGTGTTTGAGTACTCTGTTCTTCCTGCACTACTGTCTGAAATGCCATATGCACCTCAGGCTATTGATGCCATGTTAGAAGGAGGTCCATGGTGTGACTGAACACCTGCCCCATAAATCTAAAAAGTTGAGTATTATTCAAGGAGACAGTTTGATATTGTTTGGTTTGTATTTATAATGGATTGGCAGAGATGAATTGGGTATAGCTCATCCTGTCTGGACTTAGGTGAAGTTAGGAAACTGATTCTACTTTAGCTCAAACAGGAACAGATGGATAGATCTAAATGATCTCCCAGATTTCCTTCAATCCTGTCTTTTATGATTCTGTACATGAAAATGACAGAGCAGTTGTTCCTCTGACGGTGCCTGGACAGACCCCTCAGGGCATGTACAGAGCTTAGTAATTCTGAATTCTGTGGTACCAGAAGAATAAATGGAAGATGTGATATCTCAGCTTCTAGAATGAAAATCTCATTTTGATACAGTTTATTCAGACTATTTTTTCCTCTCCAAGTAGAAGGGACTGTGCTGAATACCAATAGTGTACTTTCAGGCAGCCTTTTCTCATCATTATGCCCTTACTCATTTATTTCATCTTCCAGAAAACAGTTTAATAATAATCATTTCACTTAAATGTATTTCTTTAGAGAGACTTTGAGGAGCTGGCTAAACATAATGAGCAGAATTGTAGAGACTTGTACAGCTATTTTCAGGAGGCCATGGGTCTCTGGGACGTCCATCAGCTCAAACTGAGCCAGCAGGAGGATGACCTTCAGAAGAGATTGGATGAATGCAGATGGAAACAGGATAACATAATACAGGTATAAGCATGAAAATAAGGATGTGATGTAAAGAAAGTACTCTTTAATGCAGAGAGCACTCTGGAATTCAAAATACCTGGTATAAAATTTAAAACGTAATCTTTGACATTTTTATTGGTATTTACCTTCTTGCTGTAGAATATGTGTGCATAACTAAATTATTTGAATCCTAAGCGTTTTGGTAATTACTGAATCATTTTTACTGGGTTCTTTTTGTGTGGCCTTAGAAGATGGAAGCTAAACTGGATATCATTTTGGAGAAAATGAGAACTGCGAGCTCTGAAAAAAATCTGAAGAAATATTTAGAGAACAGCTTTTCTTCTTTATATGCCATTAGAGCTAAGTATGTATTTTATGGTTCAAACTTAACGAGTAAAACATATTTAAATGTTGGTTGTACTACTTAGTTCTTGTTTATGCTGTAAAGTGAGGGTGTGGAAAAACATTTGCTTGCTACTTCATTTAAGAATGTAATATAAAGTAATTTCCATATCAAAATTGGCACATACCACTCACCTTTCTGAAGATCTTAGCAGAAGTTTTGAGGATTAAATAGCTGGAAAGGAAGCAATTCTATTGGCACACCCGTTCCTCTCTGTTAGATAGGAGGCACGTTCAGAGTCGTGTTGACCTGACATACACCTGTGTGCACACACCTCACTGTGGCTGTGTGTAGAGCTGTTAATCTGTACTCTTTCAGTCGTTAGGAGAATTTTAAAAGGGAACAGAAAGGTAATGTTCCTTTTTAGGTGAAAGAAAATACAGTGAGAGATTGCAGAGGTGGAATGTTTGAACGGGTACATAAATTCCCCTGAGCTGCCCTCCTATAGGAGACAAAGCAAATGTAAATGAAAACAGGTGTGAACATTGATTGTTCTTGAGTTAGGACTGAGCTTGAGCCATTAGTTTTCACTTCCAAGTAAAATGAAAATAAAGGAGAAAAGCTTCAGTCACAGCTGAGCACGATGTAGAACTACCATGGGAGTAATTTGACCTCTCATTTCTAATATTCCATATGTAAGCACAGGTCTTGAATAGTTTCCCATCCCAAAGGAAAGATTTGAAATACTTTATTGTGAATATTTTGTAACTTCTGTGCATTTATGTATTTGTAGTGAACTGATCTCTGCTAACAAGCCAGGATGTGATTGTATTCAGGCTAAAGGGATGCAGTACAATGTTTAGCCTAAAGGTTTCATGAGATTGGGCAAAAAGTTAGATTTGGATTTAAAGACTTTGTAGTCATGTTTCATATTATTTCTACATATACTTGAGTCTATTAAACATGACCTTAAATTTGACAGGTATGAGCAATTCAGCCAAGCTCTAATGGATAAAGCAATGGCTTACCCAGAAACTGTTTTGTGGGAATTGATTTCTTACAGTACATCCATCAGCAAATATTTTAATGTAAAGGAAATCTTCAAACAGGTATAAAGAAAACAAACTTCTGTTACCGGTGTATTAATTATTCCTTTTTGGAAAAATTTACATTAGCTTTAAAATTTAGATTATATAAACTAAAGTGTTGTTTTGGCTGTAGAACTGAAGTGGTTTTGCTAGAAATAAAAGGGGGAAAACACAAAACCTTTCTCTGTCTCACACTTTTAACTCTGTCCTTGTTACAAACTGCATTTCATCAAATTCACTTGCCTTTTAAACAGAAAACTGCAAGGTAACAAAATTATATTAAATCAACTCAGTGTTGTACATTCTTTAGAAGTGATGCATTCAAGACTAAACTATCTTGTTAAAATGGGTTTATTTTGAGAAGTAATGTGAATTTCTTATAAGCAAGAAAATCCTTGTTTTTAAGTTGTGTGGAGTTTGATGTTGTTGTTTTGCTTTCAGAACTTGCAAGGAGAGATAGAATTTACGTTTCGAGATCAAGGTAATACCTCAATGGTACAAACAGGTCTTTTTACTTGTTTTTCAACCTGTATTTCTTTGGATTGTGACCAGTAAAACTCTGCTTTAACTGGAAAGGTCTAGGTAAGGCTTCAGAAGCTGAACCTCTGGGGGAGCAGCAGGATGAGAGCATTGTGCAAGAAAACGAAGGAAAGCAGCCAGATAGTCCTCAAGAAGAAAATGAAGGGACAAACACAGCTGAGATTGAGGAGACCTTTGCACAAGAAACTGAAGAAACAGAGCAAAAAGAAGATGGGGAGAGTATTCCTCAAGGAAGTGAAGAAGCTGAGCGTGCAGGACAGGGTGTGAGGTTTGCACAGGTAAGAGAACAAGAGGATGAATTTGAAGGTGGAAGAAGTTTTGCCCATGTAATTACACATAAGAAATCTCCTTGCTGACATAAGTCTAAATCCTTTAAAGCAGAGTAGATCTAGTTTGTATACAAGCACACAGGAGTCTCTGCTATTTCCATTTATTTCTTGACTATTAGGGCTTTAGATCCTTTTTATGGGCAAATGGAGTGTATGGAACAGTTCACAACCATTCCTCATGCACTGCTTTTACCAGTGAAAAAACCTCTTGCATGGAATTTTTTAAAAAAACATCTTTCTTTCATCATAATATTCTTAACCCATGGTGAATGATTTAAGCTGTATTTGTACCTAACTATTAGTTTTTCAGGTCTTTAGTTATGTGCATTACCCTAACAAAAACCTTTTAAACTATTGCTGGCTCTGCCCACTGAGAATTGCAGGTGTGTTTTCTGCAAGAATATTGTCCAAATTGAGAAACAGAACATTATTCTTCCTATCCTTGGGATCCCTAATTTAGCTTGTGCACTGCTAATTCTTTCAAGGTAAGAGATGATGATTTCTAATTGTTTCCTAGGCTGTGTTTGACAACAGCAAGGTGGAAAGCTCTCAGATTGCTGTTGAGACTTTTTCCACTTCCAGTGGAAACAGTTACACTGTTCTTGGAGTTGAAGAGGCAGGAAAGACTGACATCCCAGAGACTTATTTTACAAAATATGGAAAAGAAGAGTCACTTCCTATGTACCTGAAATATGTATTTATCAAAGAAACCCTTTTCATGGAGCTGAAGAAACAGTTAGTAGAAAGTTTACTTTCTTTCTTTCCCTTTAGGTAATAGACAAATTTCAGTTGTTTGGAAGAAACATTAGACTAAAGATGCAAAAAAAATCTAATGGTTTTGATATTATTCCTTTTTATAAAATGATAAGAATACGATAATAAATTTTTAGTATTGCTTTTCATCCATGGCTCTCAAAGTACCGCACAAGCATCTGCCTCTTACAGAATATTCATATTTTACAGAAAATTATTTAGTGAGAAAACATATTACAGAAAGGCAGGCAATTTGCCCCAATTCCCTGCAGAGCCATGAAGAAAAAATGCCTGGTTCTCACTAGTATGCAGCCAGCTCAAAAACTCTAGAATGTAATGAAACTGTGTCTTCCTGTGGTCAGAAATTAAATTCTTAGAATTAATATATTTAATAAATTCTGATTTATTACTTGCTGTTCCTCACTGTAATATTAATTTTTTAATCATAGGATTCGCCTCTGCTTTTTTGAACACTTGGAGAAATGGTTTGCTGAGTCCTTATCCAACTCCAATGTTGTTGTAACTTCCAAGAAAGAGGCGCTGAATTCAGAACTTCAGCTGCATCTTCACTTGCATCAACAAAGGCAGGAGAATATAAAAACAAAGATCTACGATGCTAGAACTGGTACTGCCTCTTTTTTTACTCTGAATATTACATGTCTTTATTTAGAGACAATCATAAGTGAACCAAAATCTGTTTCAGTGCAAATTGACTCTATAGATACAAATTAAACATAATATTTTAAAATATATTAACGTATAAAGTAAAAAATTCTCTCTTGGGAGAACAGTGAAGTCATTTACAATTCCACTTTTTCCTGAAAAGAGATCAGCTGCCTTTTCTGGCAGTTTTCTTGAAGTTGAGTGGCTGACTCTTATCTATCCAACCATCATTCCAGAAAAGAGACCAAAAATGATGGGGCTTTTCCCTTACTTTATTACAAGGCTGAGAACAGAGAGATAACTGAGATGTCAGCAGTGGTCAAAAAGAGAGGAAAAAGAGGGCTTAGAGCAAACAGAAGACATTTGTGATTTGAATGGATTAGGAGCTGCTGGGGTTAGATGTCAAACACAGGAGAAAAGTCAAAGAAACAGGATCAGATGTATTTTGTTTGGATGTTGTGGCCGCTCTGAGATCTGGTTGGGTTTATTTTACTGCTGCTTCTGATAAGAGGTTGTGACCATCCACAGTACCGAGGGGGTAATGACCATATTGTAAAACTTCTTCTCTTCTCTTCTCTTCTCTTCTCTTCTCTTCTCTTCTCTTCTCTTCTCTTCTCTTCTCTTCTCTTCTCTTCTCTTCTCTTCTCTTCTCTTCTCTTCTCTTCTCTTCTCTTCTCTTCTCTTCTCTTCTCTTCTCTTCTCTTCTCTTCTCTTCTCTTCTCTTCTCTTCTCTTCTCTTCTCTTCTCTTCTCTTCTCTTCTCTTCTCTTCTCAGTGGAGCTGTTGCTTCACAAGGAGCACCTCAAATGCCACCGTGCTGGGGTGGGGAAGGCTCTGGAAAAGGAGAAAGCTGAGTTTCTCAAATTTTGTGATCAGCAAAATAACATCAGGAAAAAGTTACACACACGAATCAGTGAGATGGAATCTATCTTCCTCAGTGCTCCTATGAGTGAGAAGTAAGTGTGATACACGTGTTGCTGTGAATTTCCATAGCTGATTGCAGTCTGGGATATTGGTGCTTTGCACTCTGAATCTACTGTATGTGTTGTTACTCTCCAATGAAGACTCCTTCATGAAACATTAAAAAAGTGTCAGGAAATCTTGTTTCCTTTCTCTCTCCCAGAATAAATTAAAATCAGTACTGAATGGTTGATGTTTTTTGCACATTTTCAAATTCCTGGCAGTCTTAAAGTAGAAAAGATGTTTCATCTATTTAGGTTTCATCTTGTTTACTGAACCTGCAAAATAATAGCAATTTACTAGTTGGTTTTGAAGGATGCTCTTCAGTAGCATCAGCTGCTTACTGATATCTTCTGAGTGTTCACCAAGATAATCCCAGCTCAGTGAGTTGCTTTCAGAATGCTAAAACACTCTTGAGTTCTCAGATTTTGTTTGTGTTTTTGAACCATGATGTGTGCTCCTCCTTCTATGTGTTTTTCTTGTTTCTTATTATTTATTCTTAGGTTGGTTGCTTTCAGCAACAACCTGAACTCAGAGCTGCAAAATCACCTGGAAGAGATCCAGGTGTCCCTGACAAGTTACAAGAACTATTTGAAGGAAACTTTAGGAAAATTAAGGGATTCAAATATGGATTTTCTCAAAGATTGCAGGTATAGAGATTTCACTGGAGTGTTATTTATAATTACTTATTTCTGGGCGTCTGTGTTTGTTCCATAGGCTGAACAGTAAAATTAAAGGGGTCTACAGGAAAGCTGGGGAGGGGCTCTTTATCAGGGAGTGCAAGGACGGGACGAAGGGGGGAACTGTTTTAAGCTGAAAGAGGGGAGATTTAGATTATATATTAAGAAGAAATTCTTTCCTGTCAGGGTGGGGAGGCCCTGGCCCAGGTTGCCCAGAGAAGCCTTGGCTGCCCCATCCCTGGAGGTGTTCCAGGCCAGGTTGGATGGGGCTTTGAGCCCCCTGATCCAGTGGGAGGTGTCCCTGCCCATGGCAGGGGGGTGGAACTGGATGGGCTTTGAGGTCCCTTCCAACCCAAACCGTTCCATGATTCTATGATATTTTAAAAAAACAAAACAGATTCATCTCGTTAACCCACAATATTTTACTGTTTTCATCACATTTCTGTTGATATCTATGTTTTATCTAAAATAATATTTGAGAAAAGGAAGACTCAAACAGTTGCTTTTACTTTCCTGGTTGCTTGCAGATCATTCTCAGAGGGAGGTAACTTTTCTCCTGAGGAGGTAAAGTCTTTCAGCAAGTGTCTTCAGGAAGAAAGAAAGCATATTAACTCTTTTGAAAGTTTAATCAATAAAGATATGAAGAAATTTGAATCGAGGTGCTTGCAGCAGGTGTGCAGAGTTTCATTCTTTCAAATTATGGGTTATATTGGCATATTTGATGTCATATATAATCAGCCTGCTCCTAGACTGGGACTGTAAAACTGCTCTGTGTGGCAATTACATGGTGGAAAATAAGTAGAAATAATGAGTTCTATATAAGATTTTTAAAATTAGAATTAATTAGTTCTGTCTCTTGTTTCTGACATTCTTACAGGATACTGACCTTATCAAACGGTCTAAAACCAAGTTCGATAATCTCTTTATGAGTCGAGTCTTTATGGAGAAGATGAAACGGTCTTTGAAAAATATACGAGTTCAAATCAAATCAGAGGTAAATCCAGAAACATCAGAACTTTGTTTAAATGAATTATAATGACTTCTCTTTTATTTGATTGAAGAGACTTTTGGTTGAATTCCGAGTGGACAAACGTTAAGTGACTTTTTATATTCATTCAAAACCCGATTTCTGTCATTATCAGCTTAAAACTTTGTTTTTATTCCTGCTGCAGCTGTGCTGGAACAGCACCATCTTGCAGCGTGTTGAATGTACATCTGAATAGACCAACATTTTTGTCTGGTGTAGTAAAGTCCGTGATGTACTGCTTTTGTGAATTATTGCCTTCAGCTTCTCTGAGTATCAGTAATTGTTTTTACTGACATGTCCAGTGGTTTCAAAGTGAGGTGTCTGAAAATCCCTTGAATGGGATTTCACTTCACCAGTGTCTGCTTCTGCTTTAGGTAGCAAATTCCAATTTGCAGTCAGCGACGTTAAACTCTCATCTGGAGAAGCTCCATCAGAAGATAGATGCTTGTGCTCATCCTCCAGCAGATAAAGAAGTAAGTCCTACTCATTAAATGGTATTTAATTTGACTTGGTATTAATTTGACTCACTGTGCATGTTTGTATAATGTATAAACTATTATTTTAGACATAGACTTATGTTTATACACATTGGGGGGGGCTGGGCAGAAAGAGTGCGGAAATTTTGCTCAGGAAGCTCCTGTTTTCCTCTTTGCAAAACAAAAGCCCCAATACAATCTCATTACTCCCATCTATGTGCAAAGAGAACAGTGACAGAACAGAGTCAAATGATGTTGTATGCCACAGTCAGCATATTTGAAAAGTCTCAAACAGCCAGTTCAGTAAATATCATCTCTATTATCACCTCTCTCAGGCTTTGACTGCTGAAGAGTTGTATGATTTTGCCAAAATGGTGCTGCAAGAAGTGAAAAAGAGGAGCCAATACCTTGACTGCTTGGTAGAGAAAGCAGTGAGCCCTCCGGATAATGCAAGAGAGCAGCTAAGTTCTTCGTTGCTTCTCAAGGTGTAGAACTATTCACAGATGCACATTTCATGGGTTTCTTTAAACAATTAAAAAAAAATCAACTGTGTCCTGAAGAGATATTTTTTTTCATCAGCTGGGTGGGTTTTTTCCTTTCTTTGTCTGGAAAGTCTATCTTTGTTTTGTAATCAATGGTGGATCATTGTTTTAAGGGTATATGCTTAAATACTGCTTATAATAGTTATGAGAATCTACTTTTAAGTGTATGTTTGGAAGATCTGCTTTAGAAATGAGGAACTATATGTCATGTTTTCACTAACTGCCTGCTACAGTCAACAGGGTTTCATTTCTTCCCATTTCAGGAGGGCTTTAGCCATCTCACAACAGAAGTTCCGTTACAAGGTCCAATTGCTGTTGCCATTCGAAAGGAGCATCTCAGAGATGAGAACAAAGTGATGGTGATGGGGCTGGACCCTGTCAAATTTCCTGTGTTAAGTCCAAGCAGGAAGGGAAAGTCTGCACTTGATGATGCATCAATAAACTTTATCAAAAATTTACTTGGGTAAGGACTTGTTTGCCTACAGATATTTTTGTGCCATTGTCTTTTTTTATGTTTTCTTTGCTATTTATACCCCTTCCCATCATGAGGCTCACGATAACACTACAAGGGGCTTCACTGCAGTACTTTAAATATTTATATTCTAGAACCATATCAAGGTTTTCCTGAATTCATATTTTGTAATTTACATTTGTATATAGAGAAGTATTGAATATATTGTTCACAGGCAATGCTGCTACATACTTTCTGATCAGTCTAGCTTTAAAAATCAGTCCAGCTGAGACTGCTTTCTTTTTAAGAGTAAGATTTCTAATAGCCAAAAATACTATTAATATAATACTAATAATTTATTAATACAATGCTAATAATTAATAATTTATACCAGATATTAAACTTTTATCTTCTAGAGTTTTAGTTTAGTTTAGAGGTGATTACATGCTACATATCTGAATGAACAAAGTGAAATGAGCTGTATGACAAGTGTGTGATTTGCAATAGACATTTTAATGCAGTTTTGCTTGTAGGATTCTGAAATTCAGTTAAATAATTGATTGCTCCATGAAAGTATTTCTATTTACACTGTCAGTTGTAAAAGTGTTAAATATTATTTAATATTAAATGATACTACCTCTTAAATATTATCTCAGAATTTTAATTCCACATAGCATGTGGTAGGGATAAAGAACTTACATAGTCCTCTGTATGATATAGTGTATAATATAAAATAGCAAGTTATTCAATAGCCACTTTGCTTTTTATTGTTTCAGAATTCAGCCATCCATAGAATGTTCAGGCTTGAAGAAGAAGGAAAAGGGTCATTCGCATTCATCAGGACGAGGTGTGCCAGCATTTCTTTGATATATTACATTCATCTAAATAGTGATTCCTGGCATATTTCTGAGCAGGTCTGGCGATATTCCAGGCTTGGAGAGAATTGCACATCCTAACTTTTTTTTTGGATGTCTTTATTTTACAATAATAAGATGATTTGGGGCCCTTAACCAAAGAAAGCTGCAGAATGAAATAACAATTCTGTAAAGTGAACCCATATTTGTGATGGCAAAAGGAAAAAGGGGTGGAGAAAAGAGTTGGAAGAGAAGTCAGGAAAATATGTAGGGGCTGAGGGATTTGTCATTGCACAGTGTACTATTATTCACTCAAAGGTAAGTGCAGAGGTAACCCCAGCTGCTTCCTACCTTGTGTTTGCATTTCCTCATCTCTCTTCCCCAGAGCTTGACTCCTCCAGCCATTTCGAAAATTATCCTCTCTCTCTCCCACATTCCTAAGTCCCCATCACAGCCAGAACTATGAATGTAGCCCATTCATTCTCCTTCTCATTCCCTGCCTTAATATTGTTTTAAATCTCCTCCTATCTACCACCTATTTTCCACAACATTGCTGTCACTCGTGCCCCAGTGCACCACCTTTATTGCTGTTGCTGCTGCCGGGTTACTTCAGTTCTGTCTGCCAGAAGTGATTGTTCCTGCAGTTGTCCCCTTAATGCTGTAAAGAAACATTACAAAAATGAGAACACAAACCACATAACCGTATAAAAAAGACTGCAGTTGGCATTTATACAATGTTCTTCACCTTTCCTTGTCAAACATGAAGCAATTTCTCCCACATCAAAGTCTCACTTCAATGTATCTGGTAAAGGTCCTCAGAAGTCTGCAGCTCAGACCACCAAGAAGCCATCTGTTAGCAAAAAGATGCCAAAACGAAGGTAAGACCCCTGAAAGAAGAAATTACACTTATAATACTCCTATCAAAACTTTGCCCACTCTCTGTTTTTTGACTGATGCTTCATTCTTATTCATATTGGCCTTCTTTCCATCTGTGCCTACCATCAGGGGTCAGTTCCCTGTTCATGTCATGATCAGCACTGCAATTTTTTTTCCAGATTATGGCTGAAAAAAACCACTCTTTTTCTCCTTCTTCTGCTGTTGTTTTATTGTGTGAAGTTGAAATACAGACTAACCCCGTTCTTCAATCAGTGTAGATTAATGTTCAGGTCTGGTGTCTAAACAGCACCTGTTCAGCTTAGTCCATAAATAGATGTGAGCTACTGTAGTAGAGAAAACAACAGAAAAGTTTTGAAGAGCCTTTGAGGAGAGAATCCTGAGAATATTTTTCACATCAAAAAAATGATTTTCACATAATACTGGGTTTAGAGGTACATTTTTCCCATTTTTACTTTGGTTTCGTGCCCATCATATGACTGACCAGCTCAGAGAATTAGAGAAGGAAAATATTTGTGGATAGTTTCAAATCAATGTTTTGCCTCCCTAGAAAGATGAAATACACCAGTTCAGCACTCAATGACAAGAGATTCCAGATATTTGGAGAGAAGCCTCCAGAACCTAAGTAAGTTGTGTATTTGCAGAAATAGAAGTTAATCTGCAAATAAAAACACCCCTAACTATGTCTATTTCTGTATCTATTCACTTATAATTGTGAACTATAGAGTTCACCATTAAATGTTGACGTATTTAACATTGATATTTATGGGTAAAAATGGTTACAGAACAGTTCCTTTCTGCAGCATAATAATAGTGAATGGAGAAGTCATCCCTTTCATTCTGTTCAATGTCTGGAATGGAATGGGTGGCCATTTGAGTCCATTTTGTACACTGACAAAGAATGGATTGGAAAATGCAAAACAGCCTCACTTTCAGGTTTTATCACCTTGAAGAAGATCAATAAATTTTATACTTACATTCTTGTGCTCAATATTACATTAATATTAAAACTATAATAGCAAAACTATTAAAACTAAAGCCTAAGATGTTTAAGTGCTTGGGAATTTTGCTCCATTTGTGTTTCAGACACTTCTGGTGAACAGCTAGAGCCACCTTCAAATGCTTTTGGTTATCTAAAATGCACGGCAAGCTCTTAACGTGACTTTTCAGAACAGGAAGGTGGCTAAGGTTGCCTTTTTGTTCTAGTGGTGTGGAGGTGTTCTCCAATGTCTCATTGCTTCCTCCAAAGAGAATCAGTGCTAATGGGAGCGAAGATTCTTAGATATTCTGGATAGTTGTTTGCTTACACTCTGAAAAACTCATTAAAATAAACCTGAACAAAATATTGGAAAAACAGTAAATATTGCTAATGGGATGCTTTTCCAACATGATTATCTTGTTTTCAAATTTGCTTTTATTTTGTTTATTTTCAGTACTTTTAAGGGGGCTATTATGAATATTCTCTGGATGGGTAATAACAGCTTGCTCTGTCTTGCTGAGGTAAGAAAACCCGGTGTTCTTCAGTCACTTTGGCTTTCATAGGTCTGTTCCTGTGTCAATGAAATAATTTGGTTCTTTACAATGTTTGGATGACCATCCAAAATTTTTCCTTTTTTCCCCAATGCATCTAATTTTTAGACAGTATTTGACACAGTGTATTGTTAATCACAGGTTTTGTTATAAATATTAATAAATATTTGAGAATCAGAGGAAGAAAACGAGTCTCAAATAAGAGGGTGGCTTAGCCTCGTGTACCCCTGCTGCTGTTAGATGCCTAGATACAACCTGTTGGAATGTGTTACCAACAGCTTTTCTGTTTTATATTTACCTCTTGAAGGAGTTCTACCAAAAAGAGATGCCTCCAATCACAATGCCTGAAGATCTGCCAGAGACATTTGAACATTGTGCAGAAGTGTTCAAACAGAGTCTGTTGTCATACAAAAGCCAGACAGATGATTACTACAATTCCTGTCTTATGGGTAAATTCATTCAGTTAAGACTTTTAACTTCTTGTGTAGGTAATTTTTCAGTTATGTAAAATGAAAGTGGATTTTATCAAGAACTGTGTAGCTTTCTTAGTCCATCACACTCAGTAGAAAAACTCCAGTTGATTTTACTGGAAATTGGGCCAATATTCTCTTTTGTATATTATCAGCTAAGAAAGACATGGCAGAAAGCCTTTGCCTAAATTGAAAGACCTGTACAACATCTTTTAGCAAGGGGATGTTTCTCAAAGCGTTGGACCTAGAAGAAGGAATGAGAGGGACAGAATCTCTGTGCAAAAAAATTCCAGTTTCTTTGACCCTTGCAGCGTGCATTTGACTTGACCTTGCAATAAATACTTCTGTGTCACATAAACACCCTGTCCTTTTCCAAAAAGAATTTCAGGATCAGCTGAAGTTGTTTGAGAAGGAGCTCCCTTGTGTCTCCTGGCTGGCAGTTGAGAGCCTTTTCAAAGAACACGAGCAGAAGCTCAGCCATTCCACTGCTCAGATTCGACACCTCTTCAGTAAACAGCTGGAAGGGTGGGAGAAGCTGAAGGTGTGTACCCTGGACACATCAGGCTGCTTCCTGTGTGAGCCAGCTCGGTGCATCAGAACTGTAACATTTTCCTTGTATTAATCTCATTCTTTGCTTAATCACTCACTGCTGAGCTGGCCACAGATTTAGTTCCTGTAGTTCTAATGGAAGCCTTGTATTTCTGCTAGCTTAGTCCCTTCTCTGGTTGCTTCCAGCACTGAGCTGCCTCTTTATAATCTTAGAAATACAGAATCATTAAGGTTGGAAAAGATCACCCAGTCCAACCGTCAACCCAACAGCGTCGTGGCTACTAACCCGTGTCCCCAAGTGCCACATGTTTATTGAACCCCTCCAGGGATGGAGACTCCACCACTGCCCTGGGCAGTAATATCAGAACTGATAACAGAATCATAACACAGATCATGCAGAAAATGTTAGAGTAGCGTTTGGAGATTTTGTTCCTCTGAGTATTAAGTTAAATTCAGGAAAAATACAAATACAAACATATAAAAAAGTCATTTTTACCTCTTGGAAGGAGATATAATTTTTTGTTGAAAACAAAACCCAAGGTGAGGTCAGAGGCCCTCTTCTCCAGCAGACAGGCAATTTGGTACATGCTGTACTGCAAAGTTTATCTCTCGACAGCCAAGAATACACTACATTTTCTTTGTCTGTCTAAATATATAAGATATGTGAGTTTTACTGTGACTCAATTGCACATTCTTTACTGAGGGCATTTCTTTCTTACGGATTAAAGGCTGTGCACAAGAATCAGTTGCACCCCTCTCTGGGGCACCCAGACAACTTAGGTCAGCTGGATGCTTTGTGCCAAGAGGAAATAAAAAGGCAAAAGGACCAAGCTGATGGTGTTCATCTCAACACACAGATGCTGCAGGTGACTGTAAAGCCATTGCTTAATATGAACTTCAGTGTTGCATTTGGAAAGAGAGTCCATCTTGCACACCTTTTTTTCTCCTCATCAAAACTAAACTGAAGAGATGGCTTATTGTAAATGGTAGAATTCTTGGATCTAAATCTAAATTGGGAGCAACAGTGACATCCCCTGGCAGTTGTATTAGTTGTAGACAACAGATAGCTGGAAGGGTTTCTTCTGTGTGCCTTTCATTAGTGGAAATAATTCACATTTTTCTACACAAGAGTAAGAACTGAAATAAGCAGAAATTTACAGGAGAGATTCAGGAATGAAAACAATTTTCCCACTGCATCCTCTAAGGTTATTGAAGGTCAGTTCCCCAGCATTAGAGCTTTGTTTACTTCTCTCAGGCTACTTACAGTTCCATGCTGTCTGCAGAGTATATATATATATATATATTTAATTCCAAAGTGATATTTCCTTCTCCCCTTAGCTCTGTTTACACAGACAGAACACAAACACTCTGTTTTAGAATAAAACCTGACCAAAGCACTTCTACCCAAACTACCCCAATTCCAGAATGGCCTTTGTTCTGGAAGAAGGATGCATTTACATGTAGCTGTTTTTATCAGGTTTAGGTGCTTAAACCAAATATTCAGCTACTAGAGAACACACTGTACACAGAACTCTGTAGCTTTTTGTACTTTCATAGAATCATAAAATAGTTTGGATTGGACAGGACCTTAAAGACCTTAAAGGAGGCAGTTTTAGACCCTTTTATGTGCAACTTAGAGCCTTATGCCTGTTATCTGCAGCTGTTGCAAAATGTCAAGGTTGGGTGTTTGTGTATTTCTTTTGGAGCTAAAATAAAAGGAGAAGAGATTGAATTATCAAAGGAATTCCTTTCACTTGCCTCCAATGTCCCAACAGGACTGCACTGCAGAGTGTGCTCAGAGCTTTGTGTCTGCACTGGCTGCCTGCACTGAAAAGCTGCTGCTGGAATTAGATGATAGTATCACTAGTGATGATGTACAAGTAGCAAGTAAGTAAAGAAGAAGACATTGCTTTTTCAGGCCTCTGCTTCCTTCTTGAAGATCACAGCAGACTTTCCCTAGGAAGAGGAGACTTATAGATGTTATTAGTACTTTAAATGGAAAGATTTGCTTGAGCAAGAATGTAAAGCTGTTTCTTGAAAGTGAAGAGCTGCGTGTGGTTTCTGTAAAACAGTGGTGCCACTGCCATTCTCTTGTTGCTGCTGAGTCTGTCTCCTGTTGTCTTCCAGAAAGTGAAGTACCGAGAGAGAAGACATCCACTTCAACCAGCCATAAACAAGCTGGGCCTCCTCTGGACACCTGTGAAGTTGAACAGTTAGTGGATCGTGGAAGCAGGTAAAGTTTGAAGATGCTGGACACTGTTGTATGTGATTTCTCTTCTCTAAGCTGGTGTCAGATACTGTCCCTGCCTTTTTCTGCTGCAGTTGTTGAAACTGCTGCATCCTCTGCTCATCGTAAGTAATGTCTTTAACTATTTATGGGGTAGTTTGGGTGGGTGATGGTTTTAAAGAAAGAACAGCAATGGATCCAAATAAATAAAAGAGAACTACATATTGTGTTGTAAAGCAATACAATTTCAATTTAATTGCTCTACCACTTTGCTAGCCAATATTTATCAATTCAGCACTTGGAAATCTCTGAATATACTGTGAATTTTTGCTCAGAAGATATGAATCCTATTTGCTGTGCAGGGATGCTGAGGTTTTAAAAGACATGATGGCTGTACTAAGGTAGTTTTTAAGGTAATCTTTTTGTGGAGATTAGAAAAACAATTAATATTTTGCACTTTAAGTACAAATAACATAAATGAGTATAATCTGCTTTCTTTTCCAACTTTCTCATATGGCTTGGGTTTTTTTTTTAAAGAACTTGGCCAGGAATACCCGTGATGACTCTTCCAGACAATCCAGACTATGTTCTTTGCAGAGGAACGGCATCAGTTAGAACAGCAAAGACTACACCGAGCCACGTAGCAGCAGCAGAAGCAAGAGATGCTGTATATGAGGTTGGTCTGTGGGAAAGGATTGTGAGTGTGGGGCTGCTGCTGTTGTGGATTTGGGAGCTAACAGAAGTGAGATGAAGATATTGCATTTTTAGCAACATTCAAATAGTGCAGATAATTTAGTTTCAGAAGTCTTTAAAAGGAGTACAGAAGGAAAGCTGTGAATAATTCATTGTTCATATGGTTCTATTGTCCAGGGCAGAAAAGAAGTGGCCTGTAAGCAATCTTATAACACAGTGGATCAGGACCTGGATTTAGGCACAGTACAATTGTATTTCATCACTAGCAATTTTGTCCTTTATTGTTGTTTTTGCTGTTTATCCAGAAATACAAATGTAAACTTGAGCAGCAGTTTGCCCAGACCAAGGAAGAAAGTGCAGCATTGCTGCTGACAGCTCAGCGCTGGAAAGATTGGTGGAAACGATCCGTCCAGAGGATTAAGCAGCTCTACACATGAGACCAGTCAGATCTTGCTGGTGTGAACTGACAAGTTTGTGCTAATGCCAGTGATGTTACGGATTTAGTCCAACAGAACTCTCCATTTTCTGAATTTCTGTTACACTGAACAAGTGAAAGGAGCTATTTTTTGCCTCTTGAAATAAAAAGCCTGACGAATGTGCTGTACGTGAAGTGCAGGCTCTGTGCGGTGCTTCCCAGTGGGATCTCAGCCAGGGTACAGTTAACTCATTGTGGTGCTGGCTGTAATGTGAGAGCCTGGAAAGCTGCAAGCTCAGGCAGTGGATTTGCATTGCAGTTCATGTTCAAGGCTCAGGCACCTGTCAGTGCCATGAAGCAGCCTGAGGTTATAACAGTCAAAGGCAACCGGTTTAATGATGGATTCCAGCAAGGGAACCTTTTCTTCAACACAAATGAAGCCCTTCCCACGGATATCCTCTCTTTGTTCACGTTCTGAACGAGTCTGCTCACTACTTCAGTTTTAGAAATCTGAAATACAGGTTTAGAATTCTGAAATAGTCGATCTGTAAAGAATATTTTCCATGGAATGACCAACAAGTGAGGTATTTATCTGCTGTCCAGAACGCTTTCCAAGCCAGGGCTTGAAGATAAAGTACTGCTTTGTTCTGGGAGGTCAAGCAAGTTCATTTGGGAATAACATAGCTACTTTCGACTGTACTGCTTTTAAAAAACCTCTCTGAACAAATTCAAGGAACCTGAGTAACTACTAACAACACTTCAGCTGTTTTTCTGTTTGTTAGGAGTTTCTGTCAGTAACTGCAACCACATCTGTCAAATCACTTGAGGATAAATACGGTTAATGTTAATATTAATGTTAATGTGGTGGGTTTTGATGCAAGGAGATGTTCTGAACTCATCTGCCTCCAGAGTCCTTGCAGATTTGTAACAGAGGGGGAATGCATCAGCTGTGCTCCTAATGATGTAATATTTCAAAGTATGAGTATAACCTGTCCTGAGGGATTTGGTGTTTGCTCTGTAAAGGCACATGGAAGCTCACCATGCCTATTATAATAGCTGAAACTGCATTAAAATAATGAGAACACCCAAGTCTTTTTTTATTCTGTGTTAATCTCACTTTTCAATTTGAGGATAACTTTTTTTATTTTCTTCTGTCTGTTCATTACCCTCTGTCCTTCCCCATCACCCACCTTCTGTGCTGTGTCTCCCTGTACACCATGGAGATAAGCGTGCGAGGATGGTCGGGTATAGGAAAGCAGAATCCCCAGGAGACCCTTTGCAAAGTGGTACTGTCTGATCTTTTCATTTATGCTTTTTTCAATCAAAGTGGGAAAACCACCACTGGCTTTTCAGAACCATTGGCTTTACCAAGGTATGCTTTACCAAGGGCCAGTACAGAAAAGATCTCTGTGGTGCTTACTTCAGCCTTGACGAAATAAGCGCTCTGTACTGGTTCCTCCCAGTAACATCAATCCTACTGACTGTCTATAAATAGGAGTTTGATAAACAGCCTTTTTCTTTTCCCCAGGCTCCAGTCACATGCTAGAAAGTGCTTTCCTCTAGCTTAGAGAGCATTACAACCCCTGCAGCTGCAGCCTGGAAAGCTTGGTTTGCAGAAGAGCACTTTCCATGGGCACAGAGGATGCCGAGGAGGTGGAAGTGAGCTCACACACGGGGGACTTTCTGCAGTACCACAATTCTATGATCACTAAAGGTAATAATGGATGTAGCGTGTAAGAATTCATGTGCTGGTAACAAGCCCCTTTGGAGGCCACAGGCAAAGGCTTTGAGTGTTTGTTTCAGGGCCTGTGGTTCACCGTGTGGGAACCTTCACTTCCCTGGGAACAGAAAAGGGATTAATTTGAGCTCTTAAGATAAGGCAGCCGAGCTGGGAGGTGGAATTTTATGGCTGTTGAAAAGGAAATAGTTTCTTTGACTTGGAGAAATACTGTTACCCACTATGCATTATTATTGTCAAGTAATGTTTCTTGGCTTGTATTGGATCTCAGTTTACCTTTCTCCTCCCCTTGGAGAGAGCTGTCTCTGGCAGTTCCTCTTCTGTGAAGGATGGATTTATCAGGTACAATGGTCACTGTACACGTCACCTGATATGGCTGGTTTGGGTGAGTTTATTAAATTACCAGTGGTGTGTGCTTTAGGTGAATAAATGGAAACTAAAATCAAATCAAAAAGGCTCCCCATGCACTTGTCACTGCAATTAGATGTCACTGAAATAGAGAGGTTTTGCAGATGGATTATAGGAACTGCCCTAGTGACAGTGGCCTGGCTCTTACAGTCTGAATCCTTCCGTCTGTGTGATGTCAGAAAGACGGAATTAAAGTGAAACTGCTTAGAGAACCTCATGCTCCTGTGATAAAATAATCCATTTCTCTCTCAGTGAGATATTTATAGCAAATTTCCCTTGCTTTTTGTTCTTTGCAGGCTGAAAGCTTCTGGGAATAAGAAGTTGCCCTCACTACTTCTGCTCTAGAAGACATGATTTCCAGGAAAGTGTTGGGATCTCTTGTTTGTCTGTTTGTTGTCACGGCCTTTATCTGGTAAGCATTGGCTGGCAAGCTTGGTCATACTTAAAACATCCCATCCATATCTATACTGTGGTGAAAAGCAGGGTAACAGAAAAATACAGGCGGTGCATTTATGAAAAATGCCTGTTAGAGCTGTAAGAAAGAACAGTAATTCATATAATGCATAAAATAACATTAGTAGAGGAAAAAGCCTCTGAAAGGAGAGAGAAAAATAGACCAATTGTGTCTAAATTAGGTTGCAATACCATATCTGACTCAAACAAATCTTCAAATGCAGTTTCATTTAAGTTCAGACCTTAAAAGAGATTATTATCTGTCTCTTCAGACAGTCCAACTTCACTCCAAGGTAACCAGGGATAGCTTTGTAGCTATCACACACTGTTGCTTTCAAACACTGAGGATGTTTGCATCGTAGCTTTGAGTACATCAAATATACCTTACAGATTCTCTTGAGCAAACTCAGTTTTGAAAGGAACCTGAGATCAGGCATTTCTGTTTACTATTAAACTATTAATTCTTAATAATTATGCTCTATTTCTGGTGTAGCACTTTGCCTTTATTTCACATTGTGGGTGATTGTGTTCCACCAGGAGTTAAATGATCGTATATAAAAATCTATATAGATTGTGATCAAAAGTGAAGGGAGGAAGAAGCCTATGGAGCCCTATTTGTCTGCTACACAAATTAAATGATGCACACAGCATTTAAAGTTCTGGGAAGTATCAGTATATCACACCAGTCTATGTCACATATTTATCCATTTTGAGCATTGCCTTATGTGTCTCTGTGTACGTTTTACAAACACGGGCAGAGGTGTGTTTTGTAGACCACTTGATGTAAATAAAAACACTTAGACCTGATGTTACAAGCTGGGTGCTTCTGGACTCGTTTTGTCCTAAGCTTCCCATTTATGCCTCAGCAGCAGTAGATGATGTTAAAATGGGAATACAGATCTTAGGCTAACGAGTAAAGCAGAGGTGCAGTTAGCAGTCACTTCTCAAAGTCTGTGTCTGATTTGGAGATCTTGGAAAACCCTAGGAAGACGTCTTTCAACTTTAAATGTTTCTTTGCTGTTACAGGATTACAGTTGGGAATGGAAAAGTGCACTACCTCCCATATTGCCTTCCTTGTCCCAAAATCTTGTAATTATCCCATTGTGTATGTAAGGAATAACACAGACCATTGTTACAGGAGCTGTGCTTCACTGATGGTATAAGGAGTTATTAACAAGTAGTCACTTGTTCTTTATGTTATGAATCTCTAATTAGTCACTCTTAAAACAAAATAATGATAATGCAACCTTTTCTGCGTTAGTCTGCTCACCCTTCAGGACAGCTCTGTGTTTGTACAGCATGAGTGGGGCCTTCGTTGGTGTGGGTCACCATGACTAAACAGGTTAACATCAGCTTTATCATCAGGGTGTAATCACACATGTGCACACGTACACAGAGGACCTCATTGTGCTTTGAGATGTGGGTTAAGTATACAGGAAAGCTGGGGAGAGGCTCTTCATCAGGGAGTGCAGGGATAGGATGAGGGGGAACAGTTTTAAGATGAAAGAGGGGAGATTTAGATCAGATCTTAATTAGAAATGTTTTGCTGTGAGGGTGGGGAGGCCCTGGCACAGGTTGCCCAGAGAAGTCGTGGCTGCCCCATCCCTGGAGGTGTTCAAGGCCAGGTTGGATGGGGCTTTGAGCCCCCTGATCCAGTGGGAGGTGTCCCTGCCCATGACAGGGGGTGGGACTGGATGGGCTTTGAGGTCCCTTCCAACCCAAACCACTGTATGATTCAAAGTATCTCAGCTCGCCAGATGGAGAAACATAAGTCAGGGTTAGGAATAACCTCCTGGTCTCCTACTCATGTTCATCATCTTCACAAAACAAAATTATGCAAATAGAAAAGATGATCTCTTACAGAGGCATTTCTGATTATTACAAGCCATTAAAAACCATTGTGTCCAGTAAGAGGCTTATTTCTCTGGGTGCTGGTTACAGTGTGATAAGTATCAGGCAGCTCAGCCCTCCAGGTGAACAGGAACACTTACGCAGGGAATGGAGCACCAGAATGGGCAGTCCCCAACAAGCATCTGCTTCCCTAGATTTTGACCCTAAAGTTTGATTGACCCACAGTCTCGGGGATGCCAGCATCAGTCTGTCCCTGTTCTGCTCTGTGCCCTGTTTCAAAGCTGTTACTCATCTGACAGCCCTTCAGTGTGCATAGAGGTGATGTCTGACACTGCCCCAGGCAGAACAGTGTCTGCAGCAACCGGAGCGAGGGCTTGGACAGCTGTCAGCACAGCAGCAGGTCCTGAAGCTGGACCTGGTTTGTATTTTAGGAAAAGCATTACAATCCCATTTTTTTCCCCACTCCATCATGCAGCTCCATGAAACTCCAATATTCAGAAGGGAAGCTAATCCAGCTTTTCCCCCAGTAAGTAGTGCCTTTTTATTTCCTGACCTTTAAACTGCTGTTCCTCTCTTCCGGGCATATTCATGTATTATTCAGTGGGTTTTTCTTCCTTTTTGCAGAGTATTTTATCAGCAGCCAAGAGTGCTGGCTCCAAAGTAAGTTTCTTTGTTTGAACTTTGTTGTTTGTTTCTGCTGACTTTGGTTTGGGTGCTTTGGCTCTTTGGAGCTCACAGTTTCAAAGTCCTGGTGCTGGCTCTGAGCAGTCCCTTGTTCCAAGAGAAGTCTGACCATATGGGTATATCTACAGCTGTCTATGCTGCTACGAGGTTGAGTTTAGTCACCGTGTGCCTGCAAACACACCTACTGTAAACTCCCAATTAATACCTTAGCACACTCACAGCCTGTCTACGTGGTTGCTGCCGGGGACTCTTTTTGAGATGGGAGATAAATAATAGCTGGAAAATAGTGGGAAATACCTTCTGGAGCTGTGTTGTAGCTGTGACTAAGTGTGGGAGACCTTTGAATCCATCTCAGGGCAAATCAAGCAGGTGCCTTGTATGACCTTCAGCAATAGTTTCAGCTAGCCTGCTGGCTCTTACACTGGAACAAATTGCAGGCGCTCACATAGACAAATGTCTGTGAGGAGCAGTCAAAGCAGTGAGTTCAAACAGATATGGAAGGTTTCAGGCTGCAGCAGCTGAGAAGTGACTTAGGCAAATGCTCCTTGTCAGTTCATATTTGTTAGCAGTCTCCTTTGGTCTGGCTGCTATGCCCTGACTCTTATCTCTAGCATTTCACCTTCAACAGCCACCGTTCTTTTCCCTGTTATTAAACACACCCTGTGTGTACACACCGTTCCTTCTCCCCCCCCCACCAGCTAATTCAACAGGATCTGCTCAGCCTGAATGTTTCTCTGTTCTGTATTGGAATAAATTTATGTGTGAAATCAGCTAGTATAAACTGGACTAAATGAGGAGAGACCCATGTAGCTCATAGCACTCTCTCTTCTGAAGAGAGTTCACTAGCGTGCACTGAGAGGATGCACACAATGGAAAAGAGAAAAAAACCCTGCTTAGAGAAAAAAACTTGTGGATTTCCTTCTCACCATACCCCTCCAGAAAGGATAATTAACCTAGAAAAAGAACAGCTCAGTTAGTACACTTTGTACAAAGCAAATTCTTCTACCTGTATAATTTAATCTTTCAATCATATGCATTCCTATAGGAGGGAGTGGGATTTTTATTCCAGTATCCACTCAGATTGAAAGTATTAGAGCTGGACTGAAAGTGTACCACTGCCTCAGCCATCCAACTGCTCCCCACAGGTTCCTCAGTTTGAATTTTTTGCAGTTATTGCCTTGGGAGTGTGTCAGATGGGAGACTGCTTCGCCCCTGCACGTGGCCCAGTGTCATGCATGACAAAGGACATTAGCAGAGTCTACAGATCACAGTCTGGGGCGAATGTGAGTGGGCTGGGGTAAACTGCACATCATAAATGACATCTTGTTTTAAAATCAAAAAGGGAAGAAACCCTGAAAACAAAGGAGAAAGTTGAAAGAGCATTGCATAGCTGTAATAAGGCATAGCCAGACTCTACCATGTGTACATTCATCATTCCCCCTACCCGCACAGGAGATTAAGGATCTTCTATAACTTCATCACACATTTGAATGCTGGCTCACATGCAGAATCTTAAATTGTGTCTCAATGTGTTAAAGCTATATATAAATACTGGGAAAATAAACTGTCACACCACAAGCTGTGTTTTAATAACACAGCAATGGGGTATATTTTTATAGTAATTTTCATATTATTACTTGTGTTTTAATCTGTATGTAGCAATCTGCACCAGACTGAGAGTAAATATGCATAGCTTCTCCTTCTGTGAGTTCAGCGATCATTAAACTCTCCTCAGCAGAGAAGTCCTATAAGCTTTAATGAGATTTTAGTAGATCCTTGGGATTTTGCTTAATTCCATCCCAGGAACTGAAATGTCCATGCTTGGTAACTTTAAATAAGAGGACAGGGAAAAAGATCTGAAGATAACAGCATCCATAATGAGTTAATGGTGATACATACACTTTTCTTCTAGCTGCCTTTTTAATGTTTCGCATTTACTGGCCTTGAAAACAAAATGAACAGTTTCACTTCATTAACATTCCCTTCCTTTTCCTTCAGACGTCAGGATGTGCTGACAGTCACACCATGGCTGGCCCCCATCATCTGAGAAGGAACCTTCCATTCTGAGATCCTAGACAGTGTCTGCAGGCCCTTGAACCTCACCATAGGGGTGGCAACCTTTGCCACTGGAAAGTAAGTGAACCACTTGGTGGGCACTGTTCTTGGGTTGGTGCAATTCCTCTGCGGAAAGGTCCTGTCAGCTTTACTTGTCCTCAGCAGAGCTGAAATCTGTCCCAGTTAGTGGTGAACTTTTATGCCCATGTGTTGTGTCCATAATTTCTCAAGCCTACAAGGTAACAGACTCAGCCTCCAGGGTACCTAAAGCGTGGGCAGTGGTTTTGAAGAACGAGCATGTAGGAATTGGAGCCATAAGCAGGTGGTTGCTTGGTCAAAGCAGGGACTTGTTTCTTGTCTTCCACCGGCCATAACCTGTTGCATGTACAGATCCTTGGAGCAATATCTAGTCAACACTCTTCATCCCGTGTCATCTTCCATTCATTAACGTGCCCTTCACGATCTGCCACTCATTCTCTTTTCTCTTCTGTGCTATTCACAAGTTGTGTCTGCGCAGACACGCGAGGTTTGTGGGCCACTTCTTGGAGTCAGCAGAGAAGCACTTCATGAAAGGCTGTCGAGTGATCTATTATAGCTTCACTGACAACCCTGAGACAATTCCCAATGTCCAGCTGCAGCCTGGATGAAGGTTTGTCATTGTCCCCATCAAGAAATAGCCCAGCTGGCAGGAATTCTCCATGTGCAGGATGGAGGCCATAAACAAGCACATAGCAGAGAGGAGCCATCAGGAGGTGGACTGCCTCTTCTGCCTGGACAGGAGCGTGGTGTTCCATGATTCCTGGGAGCCTGAGATCCTGGGTGATACGGTAGCAGCCATGCACCCTGGCTATTTCAATATCCCTCAAAACTAGGGAGAGGAGCTCTTCAGCAGCCTACATCCCTGAGGGAGAAGGGGACTTCTACTGGGGAGGAGCCGTGTTTGGAGGGCTGGTCAAGAAAGTCTATGAGTTTACCAAGACCTGCCACATGACCATCCTGACAGACAAAGTCAATGGGATCGTGGCAGCCTGGCAGGAAGAAAGCCATCTCAACAGGCACTTTTTCTCCCACACACCCTCCAAGGTGCTTTCTCCAGGGTATTTATGGGATGACAGGAAGCCAAAGCCTCCTGAAATTCACCTCATATGTTTTTCCATAGTGGATAAGAACTACAAAGAGATGCAAGATTGACCATCTGATCCCTGCAGGGGTGTCCTCCACGCAATCAAACCCACCGAATATGAGCTCCTACAGAACATGCCCCACCGTGAGGTTTTGTTCTCGCTGTGAACAAACTGAGAAAGGAACATGTGGATAGTTTCTCTGGAGAACAGGAGTCTTAATGTGTTTTGGAAGTGGAGGTGAGAATCTTTAACCTTTGTAAATACAAGCATCCTGCTTGAGGCTACAGCACACAAAAAGGCATCCAAAGTGTCAGTTGTGAGATGCAAGGCTGTCCTTGTAACGAGGCTGCAGATGCTTTTCCCTGAGTGTGCTCCCGAGGCTTAGCAGGAACTTAGCAGGATCAAAATTGTATTTGACATTCCTGTGGAGAAAAGACCCAGAGTTTTAGTAAAGACCTTTTCACTTATAAAAAAAAAGAATTTCCCAGGGCAATGCATTTTCATGCATTGCGATTTAAACTCGCACCCTTTATCAGGATGAGGAGGAAACTTATGCTTGGAGCACGTTATCCCTGATAAGTGGGCAGCAGGACTTCTTGGACCTTCTCAGCAGAGAGCTGGTGCCAGCCATCACCAGCAAGAACCCTGCTCTGACAGCATACAAATAGTGTGAATTCATATAGCAGTTCTCTTCCAGATTCCAATCTGTGTTTTGGAGACCCGAGTGCAGACAGAATTGGCACAACTCAGCCCCAGACTGAACTTTTTTGGGTTTATTTCAATCACAGATGTGCTCTGAACCTTTTCCCTGGTTCACATGTCTCTGTGGATCATGTAATCTTTTCCAGCACAGAAAATCTGGTATTGAGAGGTTCATGTTGCTATCCATTGCTTCAGTCCTCTCCAACTTCTCTAAGCTCTGTGAAATAAATTGGCTGGAAGCTGCTGGAACTGACAGTAAGACCTGATGCATTTCCAGCAAGCAGATGATTTCATTTTATAATGAAACCCTCTAGTGAAACTGTGAGTTCAGTCTAGAGCTGGAAGTAGGCTGAGGTTAACGTTTTCTTCGTGTGAATGTGATGAGAAACTGTATTTTGCAGCCTTCAAGGCCTGACAGCTTGCTCAGGTGAACAGGCAGGGGGGTCCAAACACAGGGGAACAGCCCCAGCTTGCCAACAACCACTGTGTGATTGTCAACTGAGGTCACAGCAGGCAGGTTCCTGTGCCACCTCCCTGGCCACAACACCTCTGCCATAAACATCTCCTCCGTGACCTCCCGAGGCACCTTCCAAAGGGCTCTGCAAGCCTGTGCCGTGTTCATTTAATGGGAGCAGGGAGAGAGAGCACAGGGAGCAGCAGGGACTGGCTGTGCTGTATGGTGTGAGAGGAGAAGAGGGCTGAAAGGGCTACGCTGGCTGTTTCTAAGGGAACACTTCAAAAAGAAAAGAAAAAAGGCTCATTTGGCAGAGAGAGAGAAAAAGGGGAAGAGGTGCCTGACTGCTCTTGCTTCTCTTCACATGAGAAAATTGCTATATGGCAGTGTATCAAGTATTCAAATCTTTGGGGCCACGCTGGTGATTGCAGATGTCCTAACGAGCCATTTCAGTCCTGTGTGAGCCGGCTGAGAATGGCACTTGCCAATGTCAATGTAGGCATTTCAGCTTCCAGAAGACTAATTGGAAAAGCTTTCATGATACCCATACTATAGATAAGGTACACAAAATACCTCCAGCCCCACGCCCGTGGTGGCAGCTGGGGCTGGTGATTCATGCTCTATCCAGCAAAGGTCAACTCCGTTATATTTCCTCCACTCTTTTCTTAGTGCTGTGGTGCTGGAGGAGGACATCCTTCCACATAGCCAAACCAGAACTGAATGTCCTGTGAAGATGTCTATGCTGGGTAACCAGGCACCTTGTCTAAGCCAAAAAAGTGAAGAAATATCTTTTAATCCAAATATTTTTAAAAAAATATATTCCCACCAATCCCAGGATTAATACTGTATATTTCTTATTTGTAAATTGACTGAAACTAGAGTCTCATTATGCCAATTGGACATGGATTCTTTTACAAGCCAGAAGGAGCTGCCCAGTCTGATCTGCACAGGGCAAGCCAGATAGTTTTATCTATCAGTATCAAGCTCTCAATATGTGGCTGGGCTGGGCTAGATCTCTTAGGAAAACATTCAGATCCAATAAAAACATGAAGTGGTATAGCAGCCACAAATCCCTAGATGAGCTGTGCCAGTGGGTAATTCCCATTAACCCTGCTCTAAACTGGTCTGTGTTTGCAGGCGCTGGGCTTCATTCAAACATACTGAATTACTTGAATTCCTGTGCAGATATTTGTAGCCTGTACTAAATCCACTCAGAAAGGAAGCTCTTCAGCACGAATGATGTCTGATAGAGGCTGGTCTGTGTTCCTGGGGTACCTGTTCTGAAAAGCTTTTGTGGAAGGCTTGGCATCCAGCTCTGTTCCCCTTTGGCTGAATCCAAGGCCCTGTGATTGACATGGTAACGGCCTGATTTGTGCAGGGCCAAACATGTTTATCCTCCTGGCAGTCCCGCAGCGTCTCCCCGGGGGAAGGTCTTGTGTCACATGTTACCTGACACAGTTCTGCTTGGCTGGCACTTGAAGCAGCACCTAGAAACTCCCTGTGTCTCCAGGGAGTGCGGGAATGTGACTGCAGAAACACACTCCCCAGTGGAGTGTGGGAGGTGCTCCTTGAATCAGCTCATGCCCTCCACTAATTAATGAAATCCTGGACTTCTGTTGTCATCTCCTGCTGATTAATCTCCTTCCCCCATAACCAGCAGCAGGTTCTCCTTCTCTTGTTTGTATTATGCAGCCTGAGACTTGTGAGCAGAGTGGGAGCTTCACAGAGATCTGCTTTCTGATCTGAATTCCCCACCAACATCCATTGCTCAGAGTGGAAACTGAGGCACATGGTAGGAAGGCAGCAGACTGGCAGTCTTGTCTGTAGGGTCTTCCTCCACTCCCCACAGGGGACAGCGATGCCTCACGTGTCCTTGTGCCAAGGGAATTTGGGCTTGGAAACACGCACACAGAACTGTATGAAAAATGAATCACTACATGTAAATAAATCATCAGCAGATTTACACCACCTGAGGATCTGATTGTGCTGTCAAGGTATTTCTGACTCAAGCCCTGTTTATCCTTGACTCAAGTTCTGTTTATCCTTAACCAAGCCTCAGATCGGTAGCTCATTGCCTTCCCAAGGGCCCCTTGTTCCATCCGTTCCTTTCTGCTCGGCTGAAACAGACAATGATTCATTGTCCATCTAATTTAAGAACTCATCTGACAGGCTTTTCTTTCCTTGTTCCAGCTGGTGACTTGCATGGTGCATTCATCCCCAAAGGGGAAACTTCTCTGGGGGACAAGAAACAGAAACTTCCAGCACTAAATATGATCCTAGATGCGGCCAGACCATGATCCTCTTGTTCTCCCCAGGGATAAGACAAGAATCATTCCCACTCAGCCAGAGTAGGACCCTTTTTCACTCCTATTCAGATTTCCCCGAGCAGGTGCTGTCACCTCACATTATTGACCAGAAACATCATTTTGAACCACTTTGATACGCAGCAATAGTTATGAAAGGCCTGGCCCGGTCAAACCTTCTCAGTGTGAGATCTGTGGCTGCGGGGCACGGAAAGGAGATGCTATTTGAGCAGACATAGATGAGGGATAAAAACATCAGTTACACATTCCCTGCACAAAATCAGCTTGGGGAATAGCCATGTGCATCTGGCTGGTTTAATGCAGCACAAGCAGCAAGGTGGTGGAAAGGAGCTGGAAGGCTGTGAGCTCCCTGCAGATTGGCTGGGTTTATTCTCCTGCTGGTTTAGCTTGGGGCTTTTCAAGGCAGGGACTGTCTCTTCTTCTGTGTCTGCACAGGGACAAGTCTTGCTCACTCACCGGTTAATATGAGATGCTCAGAGTTTCTTTCTCAGCTCTAATCTCAAAGGGCAGTTCCAGGCACCAGGGTAACTATTTTCTCTCCCCTGCTAAGCTTCGCGTCACTGCCCAGCAATTCCCTGTAGGAACCCCAGGGATGAAACCTGCAGAGAGCAACAGCTGCTCTGCAGGTGGAGTGACAGTGATGGGCACTGTCAGGGACAGCAGGAACTGGAGAAGGAATTTACAGGAGTGGGTTGCAGTTTACTCACACTAAATCCCCAATCCTGCTGTTCTGATCCACAGAACCAAATAGTTCAGGAAAGCATTGCTAGCAAAATGCATTGAAGAGTGGCTTTTAAATGTCTGCCTACCCACCCAACTCCCCCCTTTCTCTAAGCACAAGAGTGATGCTGTACTGACTTGACTTTTCTTGGGCTATATTTAGATTAAACATAGATCCACCAAATGTTGCTGTTTCATGGAAAACCAGTATAAAGCTGTATGACTAGAAAGGTAGTTTTAACCAGAAATCTCTGCTGCCTGTCTGCCCACCTTGCACCCCTGCCTCTCTCCCCCCTGCTGAACCTTTAGCTAATTTGAAGCAAGTCAGATGAGTACAAATAACTTTATAAAAATGCTTCATTCTGGGTTGATTTTTTTTCATAGTGAGTTTTACCAGCAGCAAATTACATCGTTATAAACCTTTTGAAGTATGTATTTTCCCCACTGTTCAGCACTGCCACTGTTACTATAATTAGAATGATGTTGCTCTGTAGCAGCATCTACTGCCAGGGAGGGCTCTGGCAGCACCTTTTCCTTTCCTGGCTGCGCTCCCCATCCAGAGCTGCTGGTTCTGCTGGCTTGGACCATGGAGGGATGGGACATCAGATGCAATGGGTTGTGCCTTGTCAGTAATTCCCATTATGACCCTGGTGAAGTTGGTTCTTCTCACTTGGCAGCTCTTGGGGCTGGTAGACACAGTGACACTTGTGTGGTGCTGGGTTTGTGTGACCTGAGATCCTCAGGAACGCGGTGGCCGGCTCTGCACCTCTGAGCTGGGAGCATTGCACCAGCCGGGAGCATTCGGCCATGGAGAGTGACGCAGCCTTCTCTCAGCTCCTGCTTCTCCTGACATCACTCTGCAATGACACATGTCATCAGCCTCATAAATACAAGCTAGGAGCACTGGAGCCTTTCACATGCAGCCTCTGTTTCCAGGGCAACCCTGCTCAGCCTCGGCTGTCTCTCCAGCTCACGCTCCAGCACACCAAAAACTCCAGCAGCCTCTTCCCCAGGTCCCTCTGTGCCCAGCGTTGGGTTGAGCGGAGATGAGGCAGCCAGAGGTGGATGTTCGTGCACTGGAGGCACAGTCCCCACTCGGCGGGGTGCCAGGCTCGCTTCGTTAGCGGCGTCTGGCTGGGGAGAGCTTGGCAGCAGCGCGCGCAGGGGCATCTCGACCAGCAAATGACCCCTTTCTCTGCCCTGAAGCTCTTCTCCTATTTATAGCTTGCACAGCAGCGCTGTGCCAAACCCCTCCGCTCTGCTCTGCGCTCCCTGGCGAGGCCTGCGAGGTGCTTTCATGCAGAATCCCCTAGGCTGGAAAAGAACTTGATCTTAAAGTCCAACCATAAACCTCACACTGCCATCACTAAACCATGTCCCTAAGCACCACATCTACACATCCTTAAAGACCTCCGAGGATGGTGACTCCACCACCTCATCGGTGTCCGTGTGTCTGCCCACAGATGCCAGCGTCCGTGTGTCCACCCACGGATGGAGGTTGTGTGCATCCTTGTGTGTCTGTGTGTCTGCCCCGGGTCTCCGTGTGTCCTCCCACAGGTGCCTGTGTGTCCGCCCCCGGCTGTCCGTGTGTCCTTCCACGGGTGTCCGTATGCCCACCCACAGGTGCCAATGTCCGTGTGTCTCCCCTCGGGTGTCCGTGTGTCCGCCCCCGAGTGTCCGCCCCGCCCCTCTCCCCGCCCCTCTCTCCCGGCCGCTCCGCGCTCCGGCGCTGCCGGCTCGGGGCTCCCCCATGGGCTGCGCGGCCACGGGGCAGCGCGGGGGGGCGGGCAGCGCTATGAGCGGGGCACCATGATGATCGACACCCAGGTGAGCATCCCTGTCCGGCGGGGGAGCGGGGTGGTACCTGCAGCATCCCTGTCCGGGGGGGTTGAGGTCGATGCCCCCCAGCATCCCTGATGGGGGGGGGGGGCTGAGGACGGTGCCCCCAGCATCCCTGTCCGCGGGGACGCCAGGGAGGTACCCCAGCATCCCTGTTCGCTGGGGGAGCAGGGTCGTACCCCCAGCATCCCTGTCCTCGGGGGCGCCGGGGTCGGTGGCCCCAGCATCGCTGTCTGCGACTGCGAGCTGTGCGGAGCCAGGGAGAGGGGGGCTCTTGGCGATCCCCTAGGGGTCTGGTACCTGCAGGTGCCTCGCTGGGGTCAGGAGGCACCGTACGTCTCCCTTAGCAGAGGAGAAGCAGCAGCAGCAGCATTGCTGGGGGGGAATCCTTATTTTTGTGTTTTCTCTCTGTGTAACGGGTGAATGCAGCCAGTAAAAGTGTGGATGAAGGATTGGGAATAAAAGCAAGACACTTTGGGACAGGGTCTAGGTGCCACCACGATGCTGCAGCCATCGCCAAGCTGCGTGGCTGCTGCGAAGCTGCTGCGTGCTGTGCCAGCGAGCCAGGGCTGCAGCGCTCAGGCCAAGTGGCACCAGGAGGTCCCTTGTCTCTCTACTTGGTGTGTTAATGAGGCTAAATTGAATCAAGGTGGACAAAAGCTCTACGCTTGCAGACCCACTGCTGCTTTTGGGGCAGGGGAGGATGAAGGAAAGGCATGAAATTTGGGAGTCTCATCAGGATGTGGCTCTGTGTTTGGTCCTGATGCTCCTCTGACGTTATACTCTCTGTTCCCATTCCTGTGTTCCCCTCTTGACCCCAACCCTGGAAGGGGAATGGGGGCTTCTGTGCTGCTGCTGCCCTCGTGGGGGTGGTAGGAAGGTAAGTGAGCAGCAATGGCTCTTGGGAGCCCAGGAATGAATAAAGGGAAGGGCTGATTCTGGGACGGGAAAGTGGGCTGGGATCCATTTTTGGACTGGAAAATGTACATTCCAGAGCCTCCTTCTGCACCCTGTGGATCCATTTGGTCTGGGCCTCCTTTCTCTTGATCCAGCCCTATAAACAAAAGCTAAATTAACCCCTCATGGGGGTAAATGTGTGAGGCAGGAGCTGGTGCTAATGTTGGACTGGGGCAGGTCTCTTTGGAAAAGGAAATTGGCGGCCAAAATACCTGGATTTGGATCCTGACTCTGTGAAGGATCAAGAACAAGAGTACTCTGTCACTATGGCTGTGGAGAGCAATCTTGCTGGGGAAATCCAGAGAATTGTAGGTGTAAAGCTGTCTGGAAAAAGATGTCCAGAGCTCAGTCTCCCTTCTGTGTTGGGGAATGCACATTCCATTCCTATGGACTGCTTGGTGTTAAAGTCTGAGCTTTAGCCTTCCCATTGCTTCTTATCCTCTCTATTTTATATATGGGTAAACTGAGGCACCTAGAGGTATTTGTTACAATCCTAGGATCCTGTGTATGGTTGAGTGCACAGGTTAGAATTCCTGATTCTGCCTGCTTGAGGAGGATGAGCCACTTTGCTGTTTAAGGGGTGCTGTTTATCAAAGTCCTGTCATTTGTGAGTGTGAGTTAAGAGGAATTTCCAGCTGCGCCTGCAGCCGCACCCTGCCAGTTCTTACTGCTGTACAGCTACATTTTTCAGGCCTCGTAAATGTTCCTCTCCCTGGTTGCCTAGGGAAAAGACCCACACAAACAACTGGGAAAACTGAGCGCTGCAGAGTAAATAAGCTGAGCAAACAAGGAGGGTTTTTTTCATCTCTGCCCTAATTGCTGCAGGTGTGGTGTTCAGGGTGTCATGACAGGCAAAAGCAAAGGTTCAGGTGCAAGGGTGAATTTCAGCCCTTAAAACCGACTGCACGTGAGCAGCATCAGGAGGTGGCTTCCATGCTGAACCAAGCTCCTGGAGCTGCAGACTCGTCCCCTCCCTTCTTTATTGGCTGTTTGGGCTGGAGAAGGGAGCAGATGGTGGACAAATGGTCTTGGGGCTGGCTGAGGGCAGGACTCAGAGTGCCTGAGTGTAGGCAGGCAAGGCTGGAGCTGATTTTGTTTCTGTGTCTGTCATCTGCTCTGAAGAAGAGAAGAGAGCTGTGTCTGAAGTGACTCCAATGGCTGGAGCTAACTCTCGGTGGGGCTCTGTTTTGGGAAGGAGAGTAAATTGGCAACAAGTGACAGCAAGGGAGAGTCCAGCTGGCAGCAGGGTCTGGGAGGAAGCGGGTGGAGAGATGCAAAGTCCCTCCCCAGCGTGGTTCAGCAGCTCCATCTGGAGCTCCCACTCATGCTTGTGTGTATGTGCCTGCAGACAGGGCTGATCAGGCGTGAGCAGAGGATGCAGCAACTGCTGCAGGCTCTGGGATAAATCTCTGTGATGCTGTCATGATTAATTTGACATCCTGTAGCTCAGTGCAGTTTATTATCTTTGGGGTCAGTTTGCTTTGAGATGACTCTTTATGTGAAGAAAGGAGGGGCTTTTCAGAAGTTTGTTTATTCTGGGCATCTTTGAGGTTGTGTTTAATATTTCCTCACAGTATTTTCACTGTGCCATTCCCTGTATTGTGCCTGGCTACTGGACTTTGAGAAGCAGGGGTCCTGATCTTGCATGGTAATCTTAAAAGCAATCTGCATTATCCATCAACACTGGGTTTGCTTCTGATACCTTTCTCATTGCTATAGCAACACATGTCTCCCTGGGGGATGCCAGCACGCTTTCCAGGCATGTATGTGGAGAAACTGCTTCACCTGCCACCAAATTGCAATCACTTGTGGAGCAGGGGTGGCCAATTGACAACTACACCCAGCTGCTTGGGCTGGAGGTGAACAGGTACTTCTATGAGCTCCCTCAGACTGACCCTGCTCTCCCAGGTGTTCCCAGTACCTGCAGAGTCCCTGAGATATCAGAGTAATAAAGTACACATGGGTGTGCATGGTATCTAGTGCCAGAATCTGGGATTTCTCCCCAAAGGAGGTGCTTGGCATGGTGTCAGCTAGCTCACCGAGGCTCGATGGGTGTTAGGGACTGTTTGCTTTCCCTCCCCGTCCTCTTCCCTGTAGAGAGGCTGGAAGATGTGCTTCCCATGCAGGGTGCAGATGGGGTCATTTGCCTGCTTTGGCCAGGTAAGCTTCCTTCTTCCTCCATCTCCTCCGCACGTTGTGGTCAGTAAATGGACTCTGGGACATTCTCGTGTTCTGCTCTGCCTCTCCATCCTGCTCTCCTTTATTCTTCCATGCAAATCAGAGGCTGTCCCCAGTCCTTCAGTTGTGGGTGGCCATCAGGACTGCTGTAGGGTTGCCTTCTCACTGCAGCAATGCTTGCTGTTGCCTCCAGACCTCGCTTGGTGCTGGCTGGGGATGGTTTTTGTGTGTTCTTATGCCTGATTCAAGCTGTGAAGCCCCGTGCAAGTGCCTTGCGTGGGCAAGCCTTGGGCTGTCCGGCTGCTCGGGGCCGAGGGGGCTGTGCAGCAGATGGCACTGTTGGTTTCCCTATGAGTTATTGGCTTGGGTTTGCCTTCATCAGTGCTGAGAAGGTGGATGGTGACAGGCACCAAGTGCCTGGCTCTCTTGGAAAGCAGCGTGCACGCCAAGCTGTGTTCTGCTGCGGGGAGCAGATCTGCTCAGTGGAGCTTGGTGTTTATGGCTTGCTTACCAAGGAGGAGCTGTGCTGGGCTTCTTGGTGATGAGTAATATGAGCCAGCTCCATCCTTGGAGACCTGAGGGCCAATCCCAAAGCAACGGTGGGCCTGCTGTGAGACCTCAGCAAGGCCATGTCAATCAATGTCTCCCTCCTATGAAAAGAAAACGCTGCTCTAGAGCTCCCTTTTGTGCCTGTTTCCCACTGCCATGTCAACCCATCCCCCAGCTTTCCCCAGCATTCCGTAAACAACAGGCAAATGCGTGACCTTTCCATCAGCCCTGGCTGGGAGAGCTGCCTCTGCTGCTTTCCAGGCAGCCACGTCTGTGCTCTCCGTGTTGGCAGAGCATGATTTAAAAACGTGAGTGGGGTGGTGGGGTTGAACGGGCTCTGTTGCTGCCCCTGTGGCTGGAGCAACACTGGGCATTCAGGAGAGGCCGTGGCAGCTGCAGACAGGCAGCCGTTTGGGTGCTGAGCTGTCTCCCAAATATCCAGTTTGCTGTGCCTCGGGCCAGCCCTCGGCTGCACGGGATCCCCTGGCGGTGATGGAGCCTCCAGATGTGTCAGCAGGTTTCCCTGCTGGGACTGCCTGAGTCCAGCCTGCGTGACCTGTAGTGGGGGTTCACACATCTGTTTCCCTTGGGGAACTGCATTCTAAATGACTTGATTTCTTGGGAAAAGTCTGCACACTCGCCCTTGGTCGCTGCCCCTTCCCCCGGCGCTCTCGGAGCGGGCTCCCTGCGGGATATCTCTGTGGGCATTCTCCTTCTCCACTGATGTTCCCCGACACTGCAAGTTTTGGCCATGGGTCAAAGACAATGTTTGTAGACATGAGCTGACGTCAAAGGCGGCTTGGCTGTGGCGTGCTAGGGGATCACAGGCTTCCAGGACAGAGTTCCCACTCCCTCGAGGCCTGGGAGTGCAGCAGGAGTTCATCTTCTGCAAAGATCTACAGCTCTGGGGTGTTCCTGGCTTCAGTGAGCAGGAGCCCACAGGGTCACTGGACATCCTGTGCTCCCTGTAGCTGCGATACAATGTCTTCACCACCCTGCCCGGAGAGGGATTTCAAGGATGTGGGAAGGAAGGAGAAAAGGGAGGGTGAAGGGGATGGAAGGGATGCAGCAGTACCCCAATGGGTTGTTTGCCTGCTGCAAGGGTGCAGAAGCCATCCAATGGTTCTGTCCTGCTTCTGAGCAGGTTCTGGAAAAAATCAGAGAGGCTTTAGATGTGACGCCAGAGGTTTGAGTAGTCAAGGTATCCCAGATAAGGCTCCACGCTTCCCTATACGGTCTAGAAAAGAAAAGGAGGAGGGGGGAGAGAAAATGAGAGAGATGTGGTGTAGATATCGACTGCTGTAGGCTGACCAGTGCTGTCAGGAGAGATGGATGGTGTGGCTGGAGAAGCACTCCTGGTATTACCAGAGGTGAGAATGTGCAGCTGGGGTGTGGGTGCCAGCACAGCCTGGAGGTGCTGCTCTCTCTCTGCACAGCGCTGGTGATGTGGCCGTGTCAGCCTGCTCTCCGTGCTGGCTGGTATTGCCCTGAAAGCTGTGCCTGGCTTGCACCCTCACAGGTTTCTCAGGACATCCTCTGCTCATTTTTATCTTTCCTCCTCCATGAGGTCCCAATCTGTTTCCCACTCCCTTGCTATAAACACCCTGCCTGGGCTGAAGGCAGGAAGCAGCCCCTCCAAAGGCCACGTTCAGTGCCGAAGGAACCCTCCTGGCTCCGCGCAGGCTGTCAGCTCAGGGTAAGGAGTTCAGGGCCGTTTCACAGGGCAGCACGAAGGCCCCTTTGAAATCCTTGGCAAGCACCCTGCTCTGCTTCTGGCCCCGCTGCCTCCGTCTCGCAGCGGATTTCCCACCGTGTGTTTCCTGCCCATCCCTCTCGGCACCGTGTCCTGTGGGGTCACGGCTCTTCATCTCCCTGTGGAGGAGACACCACCAGTGTGAAAAACAGCGCCGGGATGGTGCGGCAGGGTCCAGGGCAGACAGAAACGCCCTGGTCAGGGTGGCTGCTGCTGCACACCCGGCTCTGAATTACAGGGAATGGGAATACAGACAGCCTTTGGCTGCTTTCCAGTCCCTCTTCAAGGTGGTCTGGCAGCCTCAGTGGTCTGGTCTGCTGGGAGAGCATGGAGGAGTTTTCCCGCAGCAGAGGTGATCGAGGTGTGCAAAAGTGTTGGCTGTGCAGAGCTGGAGAAGCTCTGCTGCCTGAGCTGTGGGGTTTCTGCAGGGCAGATCTGGTGAGTGCAGACTGGGAGAGGGCAACTCGTCCAGGGCAGGAGCAGCTGAGGGATGGGGCTGAGCCTGAGTGGAGGCTGGAGGAGCAGGAGGTGTCCTTTTTCCAGGTGGCTTTTTCCCACGTGAGCTGTCTCGTGCCCGGCAGGCTGAGGGGAACACAAGTCTCCTCCTTGTACAAGCGTTCAGGGCTCACAGTTGTTTAAGGGCCCTGTTTTGCTTGGCAGAGATTGAAAGTCCCAGCGGGCTTCAAACGCTCCCATTCAGCATTTCCATGGTGACAGGCAGGCACTTCTGATGGCTGAGCTGTCCTCAAGGCTGGTGCAAGTGCTGTGCCTCGGAGGGGTGGGTTTGCAAGCCAGAGCCTGTGGCCCCTCAGCCTTCTCCCAGTACGGGGGAACTGGACGCGCTCCTTCCCCAGTGCTCACGGAGGGCAGTTTGTTTTACCTCCCATAAGATAAGCACGAAAGGGGGAAGGGTTTGGTTTAGGAGAGCTGTGCCCAGCCTCCTGCTCTGTCACTGCACCTGACACTGATGGGGATATCTGCGCGTGGTGTCCCCTGACAAAGAGCCCATCCCGTGCCTCTGCATAACCCATCGTGGAAAATATTAGCCCTGGCAATTTGTAATGCTGTAATAACTAATTAAAGGCAAGGGAAGGGGAAATGACTGATAAATATTTCCACAGCCTGGGGAAGGCGCATTTCCACTGGTGGAAAGGCATTTTTCTCCCTCCTGTTGCAGGGCAGACCCTCCTCCTCAGGCTAATTGCTGCAGATATCCCAATGATGCCATTTGGAAGGGAGCTGGACCCGAAGGGCTTTTAGTTAGCTGAGGCATCAGCATCTTGTGCAGTGGCACAGCCCTCCTGTGGCTCTTGGTGGCAGATCTGGACACAGCATCCACAACTGCTCCAGGCTCCATCCCTGCCTGTGGCTCAGTAACACTTCCTCGGAGTTTACCAGGGCACAGAGAATTCTCACCCTTGTACAGAAATGCAGTGTGGTTCTGGGGTACCTGGGGCTGCGTTGGAATTCGGGATATTGTATCCTCTGAAAGTTTGACTGTTTTTTTCACACTGCCTGTCCTTCCAAACTAGGGGTAGGGGGGATGCAATCTTGAAATTTTTGGCAAATAGAAGTATTCTGAAATATCACAGTATCATAAGGTTGGAAAGGATCTCTGAGATCATCGAGTCCAACCTATATCCCAACACTAACACCAACACTAACACCATCATTTAAACCATGGCACTCAGTGCCTCATCCAGTCTCCCCTTAAACACCTCAGGGATGTATTCTTTCTTCTTAGCAAGTTGCAATGAAATTCACATTCTTCCATGAAATGTTTATATATTTTGGCCAAAGCAGTCTGTATTTTGCTGGGAAACATCTATAATTACGATCAGCGTGCTGATAATTAGGAAGAGATTGGAATGCAATAATATCTGTCAGTATTTCATGGACAAAGTCCTGCCAGTTTGCACGTGTGGGCACCATATTCCTGTGCAAGGCTTCCTGCCCTCAGACTGGTGACCTGCAGCTGAAGCATGTGTGTCCTGGTAGGATCCAACATGTCTTTACAAGAACCACCAGAACACTGTGGGTGTCGCAGCTCCACTTCTGGGGAATTCACCCAGCACCTCTCGCAGCCAGGCGCTGCACTGGGTGGCTCTCACTGCTTACACAACTCCCCTTTGCACTGCTCCCACTGCTGCTTGAAAGAGTGTTTAGTTAATAGGATTATAAAGCTTTCCTGTCGTTAGGCAACGGAAATCAATGGTGGGCCTCCAGGGCTGAGTTCCATCCGCTTTACAGCGCAGGCACTAGATAGCTGTGGTGGGTGTGCGGCGAGAGACTGGTGCTGGAGGGAGGACAGACCGCCTGCCGTGGTGTGTGCCACTCCACTGAGGCCTCCTGCAAATGCAGAGGATGCTCTTGGCCTGCCAGCATTGGCTGTGTTTTTCTCCAGCTGTGAGGACCCTGGTCTGTGCAGTGCCTGTCATCACGTGGGCTGTCAGGATGCTGATGGAGCCCAGTGGTGCCAGCTCCTGTTCCCCAGCTCCCATGCCTGCTTGCAGGGTTGGTGTAGTAAACCCAGGCATTTACCTATTCTCCAGCCAAAAATGGTGTTTTGGCCTAAAAGCTGAGAGCAGGCACTGCTCTGCAAAGCCTAAGGGGGCTTTGATGCCCTCTCTGCTCTAAGAAAGCATTTGGAGGCAGCAGGTTGGTAGGACAGCTCATTGACCTGTGCAGTGCAAAGTGAGCTCACAACTCAGCGTCCCCAAAATGCAGTGGGCACCCAGCTCCCGAGGGGCTGCACAGCTGGCACAGATGGGGCTCAGGGGGTGCAGCCCCTTCCATAGCAGCCTGCACATCTGCACTGCGCAGGGGCCAGGCTGGGAAAGCTGAAGTCCAGCTGCAGCCCTTGGAGGGGTCAGGGAAGGTGTCTGTGCTCTCTGGAACTGTGTCCACTGAAGGTGACGGCCTTGGCATTTGGCCAGTCCCATCCTGCCATCTCCTTGCCCCCATCACCCTCCTGCAAAGGGGTCCAGGCTGAAATGCCTCCCCCTCTCTGATCCAGGGCCAGCCCTCTTGGGAGAGGTCTGCAAAAGACATCAGCTCCCCTTGCAGCTGAAGAAGCAAAGTCAAACCCTTCACTGTCGTAACAGGAGGGTGGGGGAGAAGCTGAATGGAGTCCCTGAGAAAAAGTTCCAGGAAAGTCAACCTGCTTTAGGAATCTGGCCATGTAACAAGTGTTTCCATCCCCCTGGCTAACAGAAGCTGGCGGAGAGGGGACTGCACACGGTGGAAACATCTTTAAACCCTCTGGCCTGCAAAGCAAGCATAAAGAGGGAGGATCAGGAGAGCCTTTGGGTTTATACAGAGTGCTGGAAACCTGTGAGCTGCCACAGCCGTGTCTCTTACTCTTATCTCTCTCAACCCGCCGAGTTGTCTGCCAAGTGACACGGAGCAGGGATGTAGATCCACAGATAACCTCTTGGCTGTGTGTTGTGTAGGCTAAAGTATGCATGAGGAGCTGAGACAGTTTTAAATGGCTCCGAGTCCTGTAGCTGAGAGCAGGCTCCAGGGATGGAGGGACAGGAACCTCCTCCTTTGGGTTTGTTTAAGCTTCAACTTAAGCCCTGGAAAACACGCTGAAGGGAGCAGCCCTGCCCAGGGCTGGAGGCTCAGCCAAGTGGGTGAATTAGTGGATGCTCTGTCTCTGGCCAGAGCCCCAGGTGGTGATGCTGTAGGTCACGTCTGTGTGCCTCCTGTTTGCGTGCAGGTCTGGATACACACAGACATACGCCTGGAGAGGTGTCCTGGCCTTGCTGCCAGCCTGGTCTCTCGCCCCAGACGGCTGCTGCTCTGGCCTGGTTGGCAGGTGGAATAAACCCTTGCAGAGAAATTATAATTGCTAATGGCAGGGATTGTCGAGGCTTGCCGGTACCCTCAGTTCTCTCTTTCCCCAGGCACTTTTCTCCAGCAAATGTTTTGGTTTTTGTGGGAGATACCTGGTTGTGCTGCTGGGGTGGTGTGGGGACAGCTGAGCTCTGCTGTGCCCGGCACTGTGCCTGCCCAGCGAGATGCCAAGGCATAGTCTGGAGCTGCCCTAGAGGAGCCAGGATGTGTGGACATTTGGGACCTTATTCTTGGCCTCAGTCTGTGCTTGAGTGCTATGGGCTCCCCTAACAAGAAGATGCTTTTGGAGATGCTGGGGCTTTTCCTTGTGTTTGGAGCTGGCAGGGAACAGCTGTGATGGGTATGTGGCAGCTTGTAGCATCCTCCCACACTGGTACCTCTGCAGCCCGCAGGCTGGGGAGATGGGCACCCATGTGTGAATACAGTCAGCCCAGCAATATGCGCACAGAACATGTGCAGGCCCTGTGCTGGGGGTTTCTCTGCCTGAAAGCCTTGCCCAGGTCACTAGGGTGGGAGAGTGGATACATATGGGTTGTGGAGGATGTTGGTAAAGCCTTTCTCTACTTAAAGGGAGCCTACAGGAAAGTTGAGGAGGGGTTCTTTATTAGGGAGTGCAGGGATAGGATGAGGGGGAATGGTTTTAAGATGAAAGAGGGGAGACTGAGATGAGAACTGAGGAAGAAATGTGCTTTCCTGTGAGGGTGGGAAGGCCCTGGCACAGGTTGCCCAGAGTCTTTGCTGCCCTATCCCTGGAGGTGTTCAAGGCCAGGTTGGATGGGGCTTTGAGCCCCTTGGTCCAGTGGGAGGTGTCCCTGCCCATGGCAGGTCTTTAAGGTCCCTTCCAACCCAAACCGTTCTATAATTCTATGAAATGAGCTCAGTCTAGTTGGAAACTGAGAGTGCTTTTGGGGTGAGTGAGGATGGGACGGTGGGGCAGTGGTGAACTGCAGGGAGTTATACGGTGACTGTGCTCCTTGCGCTCCGTTGGCGTGGTGGGGGGGTACTGGTGCTGCTTGGGGCAGGAGTGAGTGGAGAACTGCTCTGTGATGGGGTCCTGCCTCCCCCTGGGTGAACGGGCAGTTGTGCAGTGGCTGGGACTATCGTGGCCAGAGCGGGGGGTACCCCCTCTGCCCACCCTGGGCTTCACAGCCACACGTGCCTGGGGGCTCCTGCATTACTGTCCCCAGCATGGGTTCTGCCCCCACCTCCAGGGGGAGGGCGGTTATGGAAATTCAATAAACTGTTGCCATGACAGCCTTGAGCACGGCTCCCTCCGGATGACGTACCCACCGTGACAGCTCGATATTACCGCCTCCCAGGGGACTGATTGCAACAGGATAAAGTGCCTTCAGCATGGGATGAGGCGGCTGGATCACAAGTGGCAGAGCCCTTTTATCCTGCATGGATGCAGGGAAACAGCTTCAAAAGCAGAAAGGAGGTGTGTGGGTACCTGACAGGTCCCTTTCCTATGGGGGAGAGGTGGTCCTCAGTCTCATTTGCATCTTCTCATAGTAAGCTGCACCTCTGGTCTTCGTTGCTGCAGTGACTGTCTCCATGGAGACCAGTCCAGCACAGCTGCATCAGAGGACCACAGAGGGGAATGCCATGGGGAAGTGTCCCCATCCTCTCCCCATGGGGACATAATGGCTCTCAGGGTGCACTTTTAGCCCCCAGGGGAGCATGAAAATTGAAATCCCGCAAGTGGCAAATGTGTGGAGGAATCCCAAGAAAACTAATTGGTTCCTCTCCACACCCCCCGCCCCTTTAATGCTTGTTGGCTTTCACTTTGCATTGGTAATTGCTGCTCTGCACCTATTAAAAGGCCGTCTGATGCTTCGCACGGGCTTGATTGCAAATTAATTTTGCATATGTATCTATTCTGGGGAACACGGGAATTTATTCAGCCCAGGATGCTGAATGCCAGATGGGCATTTCAGAGGCAGAGTGGCACGAGCTGTGGCCACTGTCAGGAGTAAACTGAGGGAATGAGAGCGACTTCTGCAAATTAATGGCTAAAAACATAAGTGCAGGTACAAATCAATGGGATTTAGTCTCAACACTCATTTGGGACAAGAGAGATGGATTTCAAATGGGATATACAGAAGCATCGATGAGCTTAGGTACCAACATGCCTTTGATTTTGACTAAGAAATAGGTACTCTACTTGCTCAGGAGCTTTTGGAAGTCCCACTTGGCATCCACCTTCATGTCTGCGCCTGTATCTGCCTCTCTACATCAACCCATAGGCTTTCTGTAAATGCCATGTTTCTTCAGAGGGGTGCTATCAGTTGGGGTTTCTGTGTTTTTGAAAGCAGATTTCCTCTTTCTATTACTGATAAGTATCAAAGGGGAAGAGCAGTTGGGATTTTCCATTTGCCTTTCACTTGTCATGCTGCTTTGTTTCCTCTTTGCCTTTCTATCAGCCTCACACAGTGAAAATAAACCAGTAGTTGGTTTTGTGTCATTTCTCTCAACCAGAGCGTTTTCGTGCATGTGCAGGATGCAGTGATGTTTGGGCTGGCAGACAATCCATGGAGTTGCAATTTCCTTTGAAAAACAAACTCACCATTGTTATTGCTGTGGAATTTCTTTAATTTTGTGGAAGTCTTTGATGCTTGACTGCATCAAGCATTGGAGTCAGCTTTCCTTAGGTGGGTCTGTGCCCTTGTGAGGCACTTGGTGCTTGAGCAACACGATGGGAGAAGCTGGTCACCAGTTCTAAATTCTAAATGTTTACACCATTGCAGCTTTTCTGGGTACTAAGATCCTCCTGTGCATGACTTTGTCACCAAAACCCACATCCACCTATGCAGAGATTCAGTTGTGGTTCATCCAGGCCAGGTTGGATGGGGTCTTGAGTAGCCTGGTCTAGTGGGAGGTGTGGAACTGGATGGGCTTTAAGGTCCCTTCCAACCCAAACCATTCTATGATTCTATGATCATGATGTGCATAAAATGATGTCCTTGCATGGCAGCAGATGCTGTTCAGACCTTAAGAAATGAAGGCACTTCCCAGTGCAGAATTCAGCCTCTTCCTGAGGCAGCAGTAGAGCAGTTGGGAGCAGGATGCATCCAGCGTAGGGATCACAATTTATTTGCCTTGCAGTTGCTCTGTTCCTGCCAAGACTTACTGGAAAACACTGTTTTTCCAGTAATGGTTGCTAAGCAGTGAGGTCTCATGATGGGCTTTATCTGCTCAGCTGGATCTGAAGAAAACAATGAGGCTCCAGTGCAAAATGAGAATTGGTGGTTGTACAGGGGCTTCCTCTCTGCCAAAAGTGGCCACTGGGGTAAAGTGATACCAGGGAGAGATTTCTCCTCCACCCCTTGCAGGGCTTCCCTGCTCCTTGGGCTGGCACACGCTGCCATTGGGCTCCAGCAGTGAGTTAGTCCTGTCCCCATGGGGATGGCTCTTCTGCCTCTGATGCAGCACTGTGTTCAAGGTGCTCGGCTGCTGTTGCTGGAGGATCTGGGATCATAACATGATTTCCCCTCGTGTGAGCCAGACTGGAGGAGGAGTAGGATGAGGCTGTCGTTCAAAAATCTGCGTAGGATTGTCCTGTCTGGGCTGGTTCAATGTTGGGGGAGTCTTTGCCTTGTACTTCAGCTGCAAATCTCCCACAGGGGAAATCGTTCAAAACCACTTTGCAGGTTTCTGTTGAAGGACTGTTAACGGTCCCCGGTGACTTACACAGGTGTCTGGGGAGACTGGTGGGTGGATCTGCGTGAGCTGACCCCTGGGGAGGAGGGGAAGGTTTCACAATGTCTTGGGGACTGTGGGAATGCCTACATCTGGCACTGACCAAAGCCTTCCGCTGTCGTGTCCCGTCAGCACCCATCTGCTGTGTCTGGTTGCTGTTGGTTTGAGATGGTTCTCCAGAGTATCTGTTCTTTCGTCCAACCTCTTCTGCTGCTGCTCTGCCTGGCACCTCTCCTGGGACTCCACACTTGGTAGTTTTACTTCCCTTCGCAGTCTGCCTGTGTGGTTTATGACTTTTCCAGAGGGATTATCCCTTTGGCATCTCTACGGCTGCCCGGTGGCAGGTCTCTGGGCTGCAGGGACCAGCAGAACAGACTGAGCCCCTGCCAGAAGCGTGTGCTCTGCTGTAGCAACCTCTGTTGTCTGTCCTTTGCTGTTATTGTGAGGTCCAGGGAAGCCTCTAAGACCCAGGCACCAGCAGATGATGGGACTCCTATACCTTCCCACCACCTTTGCAGAGACTCCCATTCCCATGGGAAAGATCGGTCCCTAAACAGAAGTGTGTTCTGTGGATGGCAGCCCTTGGAGATTCTGGCACTTGAGTGTGAAACCTGTGCCCTTCTCGGAATGTTGGTGTAGTCACTTAGGCCTGTTGGAAGGTGCAATCCCAGCTGGCCAAGCCCAGCTTGTTACTGGAAAGTTGTTATTGGAAAGCTCTGCTCTGCCAGCCTGTTGCTGGGAGGTGAGTCACCTGAGCTGGGGCTGAAGCACAGGTTTGAATCACCTTTCCTGGAACCAGAGCTGTGGGTATGGCCCCATCTCATTGCTGGTGGTGGCAGCATGAAATGTGGGACTGTTCTCCCTGGGGGCGCGCATTGTATTGAGTCACCAAGACATGGAGTACCTAAAGGGGCAGTGACTGGCCGTGCCAGGGTGTTTCCTGGGCTGTGGCACTGCCTTTCTGCTGTGAAAAGAGCCAGTCAGTTGCCAAAAAGCTGTCAGCCAGAAGCTGGGAGATAGACAAAGCAATATTTCCAGGGCTGTGTGCTGTGATCTCCTTTCTTGTCCCCTGTGAGGCCGTTACCGGGGCTGCTGCAGTGCTGGCCTCTGTGTCCTGTGCTGCTGCTCATCTCTGCCATGTGGTGACTGAAACTATTGCCTGATTTCCAGTTAAAACTTATTATGGTGGGCTTATCCCTATCTGGCCTTGTTCCAGGCTTGCACATCAGCTCCCATTCCTGCAGCACACAAGCACTGGTTTTCTCACCCTTGCATTTCTCCTGGGAACAATGGGCTGGACCCTTCTGCAGTCCCACGCTCTGCCCCAGCGTGTTGGGAAGGTGCCCAGCTCTGACTGCGAGTGGCTCCAAGGTTCCGTGTGTGTGTGAGACCCATCCAGCCCCGGCGTCTTGGCCGGCTCTGGCTCCTGTGCAAATGACTCAGCCCAGCCGGGGAGGCCAGGAGGGAGCAGGGCTGGGGCTGGCTGGGCGCTGAGCAGGGCTCGCCGAGCCCAGCTTATCTGACGCCGCAGGAATGCCTGGCTCGGCAGGGCTTCTCGGCGCTGCTCGGGAACCCGGGCTTGCTGCAAGTCAAGTCTGTGGCCTCGGACAGCAGCTGGGTTTGGGAAAGTCAAGACAGGGCTGAACCATCCAGGACCATTGCTCTGCATGCAGCGAGGGGCAGCCCCAAAGCAGGACCCGCCGCTGTCTGCAGTCATGGGGAACCACCCAAAAATTCCTGCCTGGAGCAGGATCTCTTCACCCTGCATTTGTCATCCTTTCTGGGCAAGAAGGGCAGCAATAAGGACACAAAATCCTGTTTGTTTGAGATCAATGAGGGCTTTTTCACCTGGCCCCTCTGCTGGGTACAAGGCTGGCCCCGCTGATGAACCCACCACACTGCTTCTCTCCTCTGCTGCTGCCCTCCCTGGAAGAGACACCCTGAGTGTTTGCCCCTGGTCTCTGCAGCTAATGAGGGTGTGAAGATGGCCCATGGACTTGGCCCCAGGTGTGTTCTTGTTTCTGAGAGCAATGTCTGCGTGATAGGTGTGTGCAGGTTGCCTGTTCCATGTCGGCTTTCTCATCCTAGTGCTACTGTTGCTGTAAATTCTGCAGGAAGATGCTCTTTGTAGTGAATCCACCCCGTTTTGTGACATACTTCCTTTAGCAAAACTCTGTTTTGGAGTCGCAGGTGCTCTCTGGGTGGAAAAGGCAGCAGGTGCCATGCTCACCTGGGCAAAACTCTCCATGCAGAATTAACCTACAAGCTAAGTGATCACTGATATTCGCTGTCTTTTAGTGCCATGGGGCATTTTCAGTGCCATAAGGTTCCCAAGCACACTCTGGGTGTGAATTATTTAAGCCTTGCTGTGGTCCTTGGAGTGCAGGAAGGTATTGAGCTGAAACTGCCTCCAACAATGGGAAGCAGGGATGGAAGAAGAGAGGGAGAGAAAAGGGGAGGCTCCGGCTTGGATCACTCGTGCTCCCTGTCTCACACCCTCTCATCCTTCCAGCTTTGCTTGTTTCTCTGCCACAGAACCCAGAGGGAAGTGCTGTAGCCTCTGCAGACACAGTTTGATCGTAATCAAAAATCAACAGCAGGCAGGACCTGTTGTGTCTCTGAGACAATGCGTGGGGTTCGCGAGTGCCGCGCATGTAGATGAGGCTGAAAGCCTCACGCCAGCGCGAAGCAGGAGCCAGAGCCAGCACTGAGAGTGCCCTGGAAGAAGGGAGAGGCTGGGGAAGGCAGCGTGCCGTGGCATGCTTTGCAAAGGGCTGCTTCACCGGCCTGGGGAACATCGCACACACACACACAGGCGCACTCGCTCACACACGCGCACACACAGCCTCTTGGTGCGGCTCCTCGCAGCTCTTTGATTTGCAAGGAAGGAAATAAGACCTCTTAGAGCGACAGAAGCGGCAGCTGTTGGCAAGATGTGCCGACAAAATTGAGCGGGGAGAGATCTCCCATCTGTTTCGCTGCCTGGGCTGGACCTGCTCATGGAAGAGGAGCGGCGGAGGAGAGAGAGAAGAATGAGCAGCCCCTCCATCCCTGGGAAGATGGAGGCAAAACCTTTGTTCAACGTGCAGAAGGCTCTGGTGCAGCCTGTGCAGATGTGCATGTTGGATATCCCTCTGAGCGTGCAGGATGATGATGTAAGTAGAAGGCAAGCCAGCCGCCAGCCCATTTTCAGCTCCAGGGATGGGGTGGGTGTGCAAGGGGCAGAGAGGTGTTGTGACCCCACCCCGGCACTACCCGGGGGTGGTGAACTTCTGGCAAAGTTAAAGATGCCAAAGACCTGGCACCGCCTCCAGATGTGACTTTCTGAAACGGTGTATTTTGAGGCAAACCATATCTTGCATTTGTGGAATCCAGGGCACCAAAATGAAAGGAGGAGTTTGGGAGGGAGTGGAAGCCTTCCTATATGGAAAAAGACCCCTGTTACTGCTCAGTGCAAAAGGGAGTGTTTGCTGTGTCTGTCCTGGCTCTGCCACCGTGGGGTGGTTGGTGGGTGTGAAAGGCTGGGAGGCAGCAATCGGCTGCAGAGCTCCACTCTGCCTCCACACACCTTGGTGGCTGCCCTGCCCTGTCTCACTGTCTGGTGGGCATCCATCCTGCCCTCTCACTGTGCTGTGCCTGCAACAAAGTGCAGGGTTTGGTCCATGATGCAAAAATTGGTGTGGTTGCAGCAGTGAGGTGGAGGTTCCTGGTGCACTCGGGTCAGGGGGATCCCTGGTGGGGGCTCCTCTTGTCACCTTAACTCTGCCCCTCACAGAAATGCACCACGAATCAGAACAGTGCAAGAAGGGACCCTGTGATAAAGCTACTGGAGAACCCAAAATAGGGGCAATGCTTTCTAGAGGTGGTGAGTGGTTGGTGTCCTGCCTGTGCAAAGGCTTTGGGTGTGATCCAGGTGCTGTTGAAATTAGAGGCAGAACTTGCTTTGATTTTGGAGCAGGGAAAGCCCACGTTCCTGGTGCGGGTTCTCAGTGTTTGTACTGTCACTGCAGGAGCCTTAAATCTGGGGTTTCTTGATGGCAAACAATTGATATATCACAGTTAATGGTACCTTCTCTTCGACATTATCCATGTCTTTAAAGAGGTGAAATGATGGTACAGAAATAAGCTTGCTTCCCTTGGAGGATAGAGGACTTCCCTGCAGGGTTATGTGTGGGATCTCAGCAGGGGTGGGAAGTCCCAGCTCCAGCTCAGCAGCCTGCAAGTGTCTCTGCAGGGACAGGGGACTTGCAGGGAGCCTCCTATATTTAGAAACACCCCAGGGCTTTGGGCTGCGCTAATGAGGAGAGGATACCTGTGACGGCCACTGCAGAGCTGGCGGGGTGGGAAACATGCCCCGAAAGCGCAGCTGCCTCCTGCAGCAAGCGTGGGGAGGAGGGAGAGCAACCAGGCTTTGAGAGGTGGATGGAGCCATGGGATGCAGCGGGTGAAGCAGCAGCTGGTGCTTTATTCTTGCTTAGCTTGATTTTTAAGCAGCAATTTTCTCAAGGCTTACACTACGTGATACCCGTTCCTGCTCAGTAGCGCAATCTAGTGCTGGATTTCCCTGCGGCTCGTGGTGCAGCGTGGGGGATCCTCAGGGTTTGCCCGACACAGGTGGAGGCTTCCCTCCCTGCAGAGAGGAAAACCTGAGCTGTGGAGACCTGTGCTCACCTGGGCAAAAGCTGGGTCTGGGCATTTGGGATGCCCTGGCCTGCGTTACTTGGAAATGACCTCTGCTTGCTAATCTTATTCCTGATTTTATTGCAGACAAGAAAAATAATTTTTTTAAGGGTTGTGTGCTGTTAGAGGGGGTTTTGTTTGGCTGGTTGAGTTTTTAACTATTCCTGCTAACCCTTGGGCAAGTGCTGGGTCACAGCCAGTCCCAGGAGCTGTGTCACAGTGAGGCACCAGTCAATAATCTGGCACATCAGGATGCCCTCAGCCCTTGGGTCATCACTGGGGCTTTTGCTCCAATGTGCAGGATGGAAAGGGTTAGTGCTATGGCACTGGAACTGCCATGAGGTCAGGCTGGGAGAGTGGCATCCAGCATCCCCATTTCCACTTAAACTAAGGCTCTGCATGGGTACCATGTTTCCTGGCCATGATCACCATCCCAACTCTGGCCTCCACTGGTGCTTCCATTCCCTGCTTTGGGCAGAGCAGGATGAGACCCCCAGGGGTGAGCATGGGCTGGCAGTGCCTGTGAGCAGGAGGTGGATTAGGGACTGCTCTGCCTCTCTGTGCCACCTCTTCGAGGCAGAGGATGCTTGCTCCGTTTGCCTCTCCTGCAGAGTGGGGATGTAGCGGTTCCCACAGAGTTGGCACCTCCCTCTGCTACCAAGCACAGGCCAGTGGGGCGGTCCCGAGTGGGATTTCTGTCTATGGAGTGATGGGGAAATGCCACTTTAACAGCTGAAAGAATGCCCCCAGCCAGGCAGGGTTTGGTGTCTCACACCCACTCACATGCAGGTACCTGCTGATCTCCCTGCTGTCGCATCTACCAGTCCGTGTGGGCACAGTGCAGGGAGCCGTGGTGGCATCTCGCCCTCTATTTCATCCCCCCCTCTATAAATGATGAATGAGGGGGGTTGCTGCTGTGCTCTCCTCCTCCCCGTGCACCTGAGACCCAGGCAGGAGGTGCAAGGCAAAGCTGAAAGCTGCAGGAGCAGAGCTGTGCTCTGCTGTGCCCCTGATTCCCATTGGCAGCTGGTTTGATGTGGCCATGGGAGCATCTGGTCACTGTCGCGTGTGCTCCTGCTGAGATCTGGCGCTCCTGGGTTGCTGTCAGGCCTCAACCCTCCCCAGAGGACAAATCCTGCCATTTCTCTGGTCCAGAGATCCTGCATGTGCAATGCACAGCATGGAAATAACCTCAGCTGAGCACTTCTGCAGGATCCTATCTGTCAGTCTCCATCACCAGTTGGACCATAGATGTGGAAAAGTGAGCTTGAAAACTGAGCTTTCCTCATGCTGCAAATCCATTCAGTGATCACAACTGACCTCCTTCTGGCTAGGTTCCCAGGGGAAGTGGGGCTTTGGGTTCAAGAAGGAGCAATGGAATCAGGCAGTGCCTGGATCTGGACACCCCATGAAGACACGAGCCCCAGGATGACAGCTCTGTTGAGTCAACATCTTGAACTCCCGTTTTTGAGGGAAAAGAAGGATCAGGGCTCCTTTGGGTGGTGTTTTGCCAACTGGCAGCAGACCTTTGGAGGTGATGGAGAGACACGGGCTGCTCGTGCCCATGGTTGGTGGGTGGAAAGGGAACAACCCACCCCGGCAATCCCCAACGTGGTGATGTGTGTCAGACAGAGCAGGCTCTCTTGCTTTCGACAGGGCTCTCAGTCCCTCCCTTTCATAATTCAGCCACAGCAGTTGCAAAATTGCCCTGTGTTGCCCCTCTTGCTATTATGGGTAGGGATTTCCACAGCTTTGCTAATAAAAGAGCAACAGTTTCTATATCTGGGAAATGGGGAAATCAATGAACGGACTGTTGCAAGTGATATAACGGCTTTTTGTGGCATCTCAGACAGTTCCCTAACATGATGGAGCTTTATAACATGCTATTTTGTCAGCTTAATTGGCAATATCCGCTCCCTTCGAGCGGGAGCCCGCAGGGCTGGGAGGGACCAGTGGTGGTGGGGTGCTGCTCATCTCGTCCCAGTGCATCCCTCCTGCCCAGAGGATTGGTCTGCTCATGGTTGTGCACCCCAGGGCATCCCAAGGTAATGCCATGCACGTGACCCAGCCCTATGTAGTGGTGAAAATTGCTGGGAAATATCCCTTTATTGCAATGTCCAGTAAAAGGCAAAGCAGAGATGGTGCAGCACAGCCTTTGGTCTCTTCCAGCGCAGCTCTGAGTTGGACCCTTAATGCAGCTCCACAGAGGGAGAAGAAAAGAGGAAGGATCAGGTGAAATTCTCAGTGTCCTGTTTAAGCACATACATCCTCTGGAGCCTGTCCTGGAGGTCTCCCCCTCTTTGCCTCCTTCCTTTCTCCTCTCTGACATCCTAATAAGTGCAGTTGGTTTGACTTCAAAGTGGTTAGCAAATATTTTCCACTCCAGTGGGCTAATTAGCTAAATTACATTTCACATGCTAATTTATTCCTCTAATATTATTTTTTCCCCAGCATACTGGAATACAGGAGAAGATAAAAGCTTGATTTGACCTTAGAGCCAGGCTGAGTGGATCTGGAGATGGGAAAAAATGATTAGTTCCCAGGTTTGCAGTAGCACAGGCTTATTCCCTGCCACATTTGAGATCTCATTGAGTTGAGCTTTAAATGTTTTAGCTGATTGTAACCTTGGTACCTTGGGTGAAATGTTGTCCTCTGGCACATAGAAGAAAAACTTTTAGACCAGCAGTAATGAGCTTCTAATTTCCAGCTTCATTGTTCCTGTCAGTAACACTGGTAACACCTTGGAGTGCTGTGTAAATGGCAACTAATTAATCCTCACAGGAGCGGTTGGGAATGGTGTTACTTCCCGTGCACCAAGGGATGCAAGGTTCTGCTTAATTCAATGGGCACCACGGTGAATCCAATGGGATTCAGTGTCGTGTCCCACAGCGGGGGTAACGGCTGTCCTGTTTATAGCACTGTAAAGGGGCTGGAAATGCACCTTCCTCACCAAGCCTGGAAGGCTGAATTCCCAAGGCTGGGAGCTAGATGCTTCCCCCACGCTCAGCCCCCTCATGGGAGGGAGTGATGGGGGAGGCACAGATGCAGTGGGTGCCTTTGAGTGGGTGGGTTGTACGGTGTGACGTCCTCTTGTCCTGCTGGTGAATGCTTGCTGGCTGCTGAGCCCTGCGGGGCTGGGACACTCAATATCTCCTGCAGCTCCAGCATCCTCCCTCAGCTCTCTTGGAGTGGCTCTGCCAGCCCGTGCATGTTGGGAATGGAGAGGGTTTAACCTAGAGCCAAGTGGGGCCAGAGGGTTGGTGCTTGTGTTGATCAAAGGTTGAAGCCTTGCACCAAGCGTTGGGGTGAAGCGATAGCTGCAAACAGCCCCACAATGAATCAAACTCTGTCATGTTTATATCAAAAGGCTGTTTCTTTTCCACTGCCTGCGTATGGTAGATGTTATCAAGAGGGAGGAGCTGAAAATGAGCAGTGGGACTGTTTCCTGACCACAATTAGAGTCAAAAACAAATCCCTCCATCCTTGCTCTTGGCCAAACTCTCCTTTTTCCCTCGGGTGAATCATCCCTCAGTTTCTTTGGAGAAAACTAGAAACTATGGAAAAAGTCTCCAAGGTTGGACTTTCATCTGTAAGGGCAGCAATTTAGGAGCACTCTGTAAAGTCTTGGGATTTATGAGAATTGCCCTGGCCAGGCTGGATGCTGAGTTCATCCAGTGCCTTGGGTGAATATTAGGGAGCAGGTTCAACCCTGTCCATGGCTCCTGCAGTAGCGCTGTGGGTGCTGCCTGGGACAGTGTGCATAACCCTCTACATCTGTGTTGGTTTTATCAGTCCTGAAGGAGCATGTCCAGCCACTGCCCTGTGAACTGGAGAAACCCCCAGGAGCTGCGAATGGGAACGTGCGAGGTGATGAGCGCCCTTCTGTGCACCTTTGGCTGCCTGGTGGCAGAGGCAGTGTCTTCGTGAGTGGCTGTTCAGGAGCTTTTGGAATGGCAGCAGTCCCTGTTTCCAGCCCTTGATGAGGCTTCAGAGAGAGAGTGGTTGGTGAGATGGCTGAGCATTTACACTGGTTTATAGGGATGGGGAAAAGAATCACTGGTTGCTGGTACGATTGGTTCACCGGTGTTAAAGCATCCAGTCTTCACCTCTGTGTGCAGCTGTGTTCATGGGCTGAATAAACAAGGGAAATGCCATGGGAGAGCTGGGACAGTAATACCAGGGTTAAACTTTAAATAAGCAGTTAGCAGGATTGTGTTGATGCAGCCAGGCAGACAAAGGTTGCCAAAATGAAATGCAAACGCAGACCTCTGGAGCCTCAACCAGCATCTGACACAGCTCCCTGGGGTACAGCCTACCTGAGGGTTTGTCATTACAGCCCAAACACGATCGCCTCTGGGATGTTTGCAGATTTTGAGATGCGTGGTACTCGCCAAGCATTCGTGCTTGGCCCGTGCAAAGCCAGCAGGTCAGGCTTGCTCACACCAGTGTTCTCTCCAGGCGGCTGCCTCGTGGGTGCCTGGGTGCTGGGTGCTGACCAGTGCTCCCTCGCTGCAGGGACAGGAATCGCCTGGCAGACTCTCGCTGCTGCATCGATGGAGTTATTGGTGCAATTAAAACCATGCTAATTCTCCGGGTATTGAAGTGCAGAAGGAGCTGACGTTTCCAGTAATTGTTCAATCAATCTGCTTTCAATATGTGTTTAAAAGTGGCCTGGCTGGATCTATGCTGGCTGAGCAGACGCATGTGAAGCAGAAATTGCAAAGAAAATCAGGTAAAACAGCGTGCTGCATCCTCTACTGATTTTAATCAAAACAAACCCACCTATTTTGGTGGCATTACAACCTATGTCTAGCTAAGCACATGAATTGATGTTCAAGGTCAGATCCTGTTGCTTTGCTCTTCCTTCCTATCGTTTAGCACCAGCTTCCCTGTCTTAAATCAGAGGGCAATGTAACAGCTTGCTCCTCTCGCAGCTTCAACTCTGTAGATGAGCATCTCTGAGAGGTACAGGCTCTGCCTCCTGCGCTTTCCCTTTCTCAAGTGAAATGGGATCTCTCATCTGTGCTTTCAGCTTTTTCCTACTCCCTGCTCTCATTTTTCATCCTGATGATACTGTGGGGACCCTCAAATGAGTATTTTTCGTGGCTCCAGGCACTGCCGAAGCAGATGCGCAGTCAGGTCCTGGTGCCCGGGTGCTGCTGGCAGTAGCTGGCTCCATCCCTGCACCCCGAGGCTGGGCACCCCCATGACCAGCAGATCGGCAGCGGGCTGTGGAGCAGCTGCCTCTTGACGGTTCGATTCAATAAGGGCCCATCGATACAATTTGCTGTCATCTGTCACTTCGCATCGGGGCTTAGAGCAGTGCCTGCAGAAGCAGCTGTCGCAGGAGCGTGCCATGAGGGCTGCCAGTGCTGCTTGGTGCCCACGTGTGCTCAAATATGGCAAGTCCATTTTACTGACTGGTTTAGCACATTACAGGCAATCAAAGGCAGGTTGAGATGCCACGCAGAGTCTTTGCAAGAGCACAGGGGTGCTTTGGCCCTGGCTATCCTGCCTTTCATAAACAGAGATGATGAATTGATAGGTGTGAGTGCCTCCTGCCTCCCAGTGCAGCCCCATCCTTCCTCTGTGCAGCTTCCCACACTGTGTCCTGCAGCAGGGCTGGCCCAGGGATGAGGCTGTCTTTGATACAGTCACTTGATTTGGCGTATACTAGCTACAAACACAGGGGTAACAGAGGTTTTGCCCCATTGACAGCCACAAATGTGACAGCAAACCATGGATGCAGCCCTGGACATCTCCCATCCAGGGGTTCTATCAGAGCTGGCCTGGTTTATTTGCCCTGTGCTTTGGCAGCAGACAGTGAGCCTTGGGGCTGTGCTGCAGCTGAGACAGCTGAAAGTGACAATGCTGAAGCAGAGGTGTGCCCTGCGTGTGCTTGATGTGCAATTAAATGCCTTGAGATGGACCCTGGCTGCCTTCAGATGTGGCTGCTGCAGCAGACGTGGATGATGGCACTTCTTGCTGACACAAGCTCTGCTGGTGTGGCTCAGACGTCCTCACGTACTCACAGAGTCACTGCACGGCTGCTCCTTGGCCACCACCAATGTGCCTTGGGGCTCAAAAGCCAACACATGGCTTGGGTGGATCCCTGACCCTCGCTGCGCACTGGTGTCCCCATGCATAAGGCAGCAGTTCTGTTTTATTTAAGCATTGGTCAGCACAGATAGGCGCTGCTGCTGTACTCAGATAGGGCTGAAATGAGCCATGTGAGCTTCAAATAATGCTAAGGAACTACCCTGCCAGGAAACCTATCCTGAAACATCTTGATTTGGCCACTGTGGCCATGTTTGGTGTCACTGTGATATACTTCCTAGGTGGTAAAACACTACAGCCCAACAAAGGACAGCTGGGTACGACTCGGTGTTGGCTTTGTCTGCTGTAAACCTGGAGTGCTTTAATTGTGCCGTTTTCATATTAATGTTGCTGAAAGGATCGGCTCCATCTCACCTCAAGGAGATGGCTCTCATCAGGTCCTTCTGCCAGTGGAGGGGCTCTTTTCTCTGTCATATGACAACGCTGCAATGTATGGGCCAGGCAGGCTGGTGGTTCGGTTTGGGCAAAACTTGTGATATTTGGTATTTTTAACTCCTGGAGTCACGTGTGTGGCATCACGCACGCTGTCTGGAGAGGGGAGTGTGTTGCTGGTGTGGCAGTGTGCACCCTGCTGTTGTGGTCCATGGCTGAGGCTTTCAGGCGTTACCTCCACACGAACACTGGTTGCAAGCAGAATCTCAGGTGCTCGTCCTTCTCTGTGCCTCTATGGTAAGAAACTTCCTCTATTTTAAAGTGAAGCCTTGACGTCATGAACCCAAGGGCTGTTTACATTCAAAGGCTGATTTGTTTATTTGCTTGTGTCATCTGATGTGCAGAGTCATGCAGGCATCTCTGCCCTGTGTCCTCGCTCCTCTCCGGGCTTCTCTGGGCTCAAGTTGGGGCTGTGTCTGGGTGTGCTTGGGCTGTGGCAGCGCTTGGCAGCTGGACAGCTTGGGTCTTTGCTCCCTCTGGCAGCTGAGGAGTGGGGAATTCCCAGTCCCATCCAGCTGCTTTTTTATGGGGCTGGGTGCTTGGAGCTCCAGAGGACAGCCAGCAGGATCAGGCCCTTGTCTCAGAGGTCTTGAGGAGCTGTTTGATATGAGCCATGTGAGTGTCTTGGTAGTGTCTGGCTGTCACGTTGGTGACAGGGAAGCAAATACAGAGCAACACCTCCAGCTGGTGGCCCAAGACAACAGGGTTGCTCTCCTGCCTGCCAGTAAACAGCACCCAAAAGCCCCATCTGAAAACCAATCCCTTTCTGTTCATCCTTTTCTTCTCCCTTTAGGGTCCTATGTGCATTTCTCTGGGGTTTTTTTCTTTCATCATAGTACCCTCCCCAGCACTTCTACTTCCCATGCTGGAAAGTACAAGTTAGAAACTGTAACCGAGTGAGGAAGGAGGGGAAGTGCGGTTTGCAGTGCCAGACCCTGGGCTGTCCGAGCAGAGCAGCTGGGAGACACGACTGGGGGCTCGGGGAGATGTGCTGATGTTGGGGGAGGCAGGATGGAGGCAGCTGTTGCAGCAGTGCAGGGTCCAGCAGCATCGCGGTCGTGGGTCGGGGAGCCCCTGGCCAGGGGGGTCCTGCCTGGGCAGCCAGAAATGGAGACTAATCCCTTCCCACCCTGCTGTGTGCAGAGCTGGAGGGAATGAAAAGCAGCTGAAAATCCCAGATTTCCCTTTCTATTTGGTGGAGGGATGGGGGAAGTGCAGGAGGAGGAGATGGACAAGCGATGGGGCACAGCTCTAACTTTTCCCATTGCACAGGGTTGGATGCATCTGCATCCACAGCCCTCGCCCCTGGAGGGAACCGACCCTGCCCATCCCATCCCCAGTTATTTTGGGGTCAGCACAAAGCAGGACCCTGTTTCCAAGTGTCGGGGCCCTGGCTGCTGCTGGTTGTCCATCTGGTTGCCTTGTGGCACCATCTGAGACCTGCAACAAACCTTTATTTCCAGGCGCACTCAATCACTAAACATACCCACTGCTGTGAGTCTGCTCTGGGAAAGAGCTTTGCAAAAGGTGGTGAATCTCCACTGGGGCCCAGGGCAAGGAAAGGAGAAAAGGGAAGCTCTCCAGGGGGTTGGCTTTTGCAAAAAAGTGATTCAGTGCGTGTCCTGGCTGGTGTTGCACCTGCAGGGTTACGCGCCCACGTGTAATGGAAACACTGACACTGCTCCCTACCAGCGTGGCTAAATAGCAATGAGTAATTAGGCATCAATATGTATATAATGTTCACTGCTGAGATGAAAAAAAATTGACCTGCAATGATGCTGGCTGCTCAGGAATGGACTCATCACCTCATCCCTTCTGTGCTGTGAGAAGTGGGAGAAGCTCACTGTGGGCAGAATGCTGCCTCGCTGCTGTACAAAGTCTTGCTGAAGCTGGATGAGACCCTTAGGGAGCTTGTTTCACTCACTGTCTGGTCCCTGACCCTCTTGCAGATGCTCAGGGCATGCTTTCTAGCTTTTGTCCTTGCAATTAGGGGAGCAGAAAATCCTTAAAATCTCATTTCCAACCAAAATGAGGCAAATTCTGTCATGGTGTCCTTTCCCCCCAGCTGACTGCTGAACCTGCTGGCTGCATCATGCAAAGTTGGCTGAGGGCTCGCAGATAATTAAGTCTATGCAAATGAAAAGAGATGGCTGAGAGGAGGAAAAGGATCTGGTAAATGCCCCAAAATATCTGTAGCATGAGTTCATGTATTATTAGACACCAGAAAATCCACGTGGGAGACGCTTCTTACAAACACTTTAACCACAAAAACATTTTCATTCTCAGTTCTTACATTTTTAGTCTTGAGACACAAAACCATAGGAAACAACATGAGGAGCTGCAGTGCTCAGGGGATGACCTTGTTATTTTAATGAAAACTGAAATTCTTCAGCTCTCAATGTGATCCACAGAGCCAGGACTTGAAGGAAAAAACCAGCATTAATCATGGACCCAAAGGTAAAGAGTCAAGAGGGTCAGCAGTGCCATGGCCAGACTCAGTGCCACGGTGTGACTCAGCTCACCGAGTTTGTTGATATTTGTGCCACTGTAACCGAGAGATAAATCTGGCCCTTGGCCACCAGTGTACAGTATTGTTTGGAAAAACACTGCTCCTCGATGCCAAAACCCCACAACAAAAAGAGATTTGCTGGCCATTGAGAGAGGCACTGGAGTAACTTCCCCCACTAAAACAATGCGGAGCGGAAACCCTTTAAAGTGGTGATTAATGAGGGGAAAATAATTTTTTTTAAACATCCTTTGTCTGAGGCTCTAACAATACCTGGGAATACTAAAAGACTTTTACAATTCTTAATTGACTTTTCAGCCATGGGACTGTGTTTCATCTCTGCAATACCTGGCTCAGGGGCTGGGCAATGGAACTTTCCCTTTCCAGCTCTTGCCAGCCTCTTTTCCTGACTCTCACGTGGCCGACACCAGCAAGTGTGTGCTTAGGCTGTTACAGCAGAATACTTTTATGACCACTCGCCTCAGACCGAGGTGAATTTGGCCCAAATGACGTGGCAGGGGCCACAGGGTGTCAACAAGCACCCGGGCTCTGCCGGCAGTCTCTCCCGCCATGCTCCTCCTGCAGCTCCTCTTCCCTCGTCCCTGCAGCAGCTCCAGGCCCTCTGGCTCCTCTCTTGGCTGCTCGCTTTCAATCACATCAGCTCTTCGCTCTGCTGGAACCTGGCTCCAAGGTTTCACTCCTCACTTCAAATCAACTCAGCTTTCCTGCAGCTTTCGCAGCAGCTTTCTGAAGTGTCCAGGTTTTGATGTATACTTTCCCTGACATTTGTGCAGCCAAAGGAGATACAGAACCATTGTTGGAACATCCTTTTCCATATCCCTCATTAAGGACCTTTGTTCCTGTTTAACTGGATTTCTTATTTTAAGTAACCTCAGTTGTTTACTTGTGGTATTAATGTTATGTGTGTGGTACACTTTCCTGTTGCTTCACTTGTTTCCAGGATCTGGCATTTAAATTTATCCCATCTTATTCCTGGCCTAACTCTCTTTCTAACCGAGGTTACATGGAAATGTGTTTTATTTTGCTACCTCTGGCTCTTCCGATCAGCTCAGCACTGCAGCCTTTTTGGCTCCCACGTTTAAGCTTATCAACTCTATGTGCTGTCCCTGTGTTTGTGCTATGGCATCACTTTCCTCTTGGACTTCTTAGCAGCTTTGTGGCACCATTCCCTCCCCTACGTGTGTTCAGATGCGTTGTTCCAGTGATAGGGGAGTGTGTGGTGCTGATCAGGTTGAGGGAGCTGACTCTGGGCAGTGCTGGCTTAGCATTTCCATCAGTTGTGGTAGTCACGCAGATGCAAACCTGCATCCCTGTCCCTGGGGAGAACAAGCAGTGTGGGTCAGAGCATGACCCAACTGTAACACAAGGGCGGGTGCTCAGCGATGCCCCACATGTGCTGGTAGGGGCCACCACCCTGGCAGTGGGGTCTCTCTCCACCTTTGCTGGCCCAGGAGGAGAGCCGGTAGGACAACAGCCAGAATAAAGCTGCCTTCCTGCTCCCCTGGCTGGAGAGTGGGACCCACAGGCTGCTCCGAGTTCCCTGTCTGTCCATGTGGTGCAGGTGTACTCATTGCTTTGTGGCTGCATCGGCCAGGGAAGGTGCAAGTGAGAGCAGGAGAGGAGAACGTGCTGGGATAGGGGCTGGAGGTGAGGACAGGCACTCTGCCGAGCAAAGTTTCTTTGCTCTCTGCTGGGATTTCTCTATTGATCGGTTGCCAGAACCTCTCGTTTCTGAGAGTCTCCTTTTACACAATTTAGCTGAACGTGTCATTTTGGCTTAGTTGTCGGTGGTGGAAAAATGTACTGCCTGTCCTTGAATGTATTTTTGAAAGGTGAGCAGAGCCAGAGCTTCGTTCTGTTTCTTTTTCCACCCAGGCTCATGAGCCTGGCCATGGAGAGCACTTGCTGTGGTCCAGGTGATGTGGAAGAGAGTTTGGTGGGAAAGGATGGAACCACTCAGCCGTGTGCAAGCAAAGACATGAGCGTCCCAAACTGTTAATGGTGGGTGGTGCTGCTCCCTGTTTCATAGGCAGTCACCAGCTGGTTGTTGCAGTACGTGTTTTGCACATTCAGAGCAGTGTTTTGAGCTTCCAGTCTGGCCCTGGTAGTGTAATGCAGAGGTGCTGGGAGGAACATCCACGAGCACAGAAAATCCAGCACACAGCCTCCCTCACCAAAGGTTGTAGTGAATGGAATAAGTTATGCCTGTTGAGTTCCTTGATAGGTTCAGTTTCTTTTGGGAAGCAATGCAGCTGGGAAGCAGATTAATTTTGCTTTGTGCATCTGCATAGCTCCTGCGTGCTCTTTGTCTGGGCAGGGCAGGGGCCAGCAGTGCTCGGGGTGCCCTCTGGGAAGCAAGGGGCTCAGGGTGCTGTGCTGACTGCAGGAAAGTGACTCCAGCTGTTGGAGGACTTGTTGGGCAACCCTGCAAGTCTCAGGATACTTTGGATGAAATTGTCACCGCTGGATTGTGCCCAACATCAGATATGTGTTCTGATAATGAAACCTCACCATGTCATTCTATTTTTGTGGTAGATTATAGAATCATTGAATGGTTTGGGTTGGAACGAACCTTAAAGCCCATCAAGGTCCAACTCCCTGCCATGGGCAGGGACACCTCCCACTGGATCAGGTTGCTCAAAGCCCCATCCAACCTGACTTCTCTGGGCAACCTGTGCCAGGGCCTCCCCACCCTCACAGGAAAACATTTCTTCCTAAGATCTCATCTAAATCTTTCCTTTTTCAGCTTAAAACCATCCCTCTCATCCTGTCCCTGCACTCCCTGATAAAGAGCCCCTCCCCAGTTTTCCTGTAGCCCCTTTCAGTACTGGAAGGATAGATGAGAAGGGCTGTTTTGATTTCAGAAAGGAGTTTCCCCTATCTTCAAGGGTTACACCCATTCCTATCTCTGCTTGCCAATTTTTGTGACTCCATAACCTTTCTCCTCTTTTCTGCTAGTGCTTTTTCTCTTCCTGACTGTTATTCAGAGGGTGCAAGGATGGAAATTACAATAACTGAGCACCTGGGAGTCTTGAACTTGCCGTACGCTGCTCGCTAAGCAACCCAGAAAAAAGTGTTTTTCCTGTTTTTCTCTTGGTTACAAGCACCTTAGGTGGTATTTGTTAAAAAAGCTGACTGAAACATTCTGGCAGAAAGGTGACAGGGAGATAAAAGCTGCCTTTAAAGACAAATGGCTCAAGAAATAATAGTCTTTACCAGAGGAGCTTTGGTGCGTCTGCAGCGTGTCAGGCTTCAGCAGCTTAATGCCTGTTGAACTCTGCACTTGGGGGAGCGCCGTGGATGGCAGCAGGGAAGCATGTGGAGAAGGAAAATGTTGTGACCCAGAGCTGCAGCTGCAGCTCTCTTTGAATGTGGGGATGGTCCTTAACAAACCTCACTGGGTATTTTATGATACTCTCGAAACAGCGAGAAGTGGGCAAGCTTTTGTGTTTGTTTACTGCATCCCCCTGCCACCAGTGCCCTACAAAATGCTATAAGGACTCTTTGTGCTTTTCACAAGATGGACTCTGTTGTCTTTGGCCTTCTGGGCATATTTTAATGTCAGTCATTATATTTTGCCTCTTACTTTTTCTGAGTATTTTCCTTTCCCTGTAAATGGCTGTGTGGTACTGTGCTGTGAAGGAACCAAGGCACCTGTCCTCAGAAATACCCACACAAAGCGCGCTGTGGTCAGTTGCTTCTTAGAAAGTGGCTTGTTTTCCCCCACAGCTCCCCACGTTGGCCTTGTTCTGCTGAATTTTTAGAGGTAAACAAGCAGGAAAAACAAAGGTTTGTGCTGTCACTTGCTGCCCTAATGGAAAATGGTCAAATACTATGGGCAACAGATGGCGTTAAAAGTGGGATCAAGGAGAAATATTCCTAGAATCATGGAATGGTTTGGGGTTGGAAGGGACCTTAAAGCCCATCCAGTTCCAATCCTCCTGTCATGGGTAGGGACATCTCCCACTGGATCAGGGTGCTCAAAGCCCCATCCAACCTGGCCTTGAATACCTCCAGGGATGGGGCAGCCACAGCTTCTCTGGGCAACCTGTGCCAGGGCTTCCCCATCCTCACCATAAAATATTTTTTCCTAATGTCTAAGAAATACCTTAATACCCTGATACCTTCCTGCAAGCTCTGGAGCCTTCAAGGCTTGTGGGATAATTGCATTGCCTTTGCTGAGCTTCAGGAGTCTGCAGTCTCTGCAGGAGATGCTGTAGCCCAGCTGTGCACAGGGGCTGCAGGAAATGAAACACAGAATAGCTGGATGGAGAGTTTTAGATCCTAATTGCTGGGGGATTTGGTGTGCTTCCTCTGCTAGGAACTGACAATTATTCCGATCTTGCCTTACTGTGTTAAATGTCTGGCGTGCTTCAGAGAGGCTGGAGGAGAGCTGTGCTCCTGAATTAACCTGGTGTCTAATCGGTGGCTGCCCATGGGGGCGGTGGAGACGAGGGGAGTTGCAGCTGGAGGGCAGGTGCCATCAGCAGAAGGGGCACAAAGTGCAGGAGAGCCCGAGTCAGCTTTCTTCCTAGCCAGCACAAAGAGTGCATAGTGCCTGATCGGCCTGGAAATGGCCCCAAGAAACACCCAAAACCTGGCAGCAGAGCGAGTGATCAACTGCCCTGGATCTGGAGAACTTCTTAAAATCCATGCTTGCTGTAAGCTGTGGCAAGTGGTGTGTGGCTCATCGCTAAAATCTGGTTAAATAGGGGCATTGATCACGTTTGCAAGTGGGAATTGAGTGTGTGAAGGACTGAGGGCTGGCTGGGATCTGTTGGTCCCCAAATTATTTTTCCTTCTTTCGTGATCTCGGAGGTTTTCTCCCTTGTCCTGAAGTAAAAGAGATACTACTAGTTTATTATTATTATTATTATTTCTTATCAAACAATCTTCCAACTGGAAAGGAAAGTCTTTCAAATTAAAATCCTAATGTCCAAAAACTTTTGATTTAGGACTCAATGCAAGTGTAATGACTTTTAGTTAATAAATCTTTTCTTTCAGTAGCACTTTTCTTCCAAAGTGCCTTACAAACATCAACAAAAAGGGCTTCCCCAGCCCCTACAATAGAAGGAAGTGTTATGGTCTCCATTTTCTAGCGAGCAGCCTGACACAGAGCACTGCAGGGATTTACTCGACACGCCTTGCGAGTTGGTGCCAGAGCTTGGGACAGAGGCTGGATAATGTTGCAACTCCTACATAAAACTGCCCAGTTCCCATCACAGGCTGCTGATTTGAGTCCTGGTTCACTTGCTTGTCAAACAGTAAAGGCTGGTGGTGTGTGATGCTCAAGAGGGGCTCAGCTGGGGGCAGCTGGGGTGGATTCTTGCCTTCTGAGGTGGGGGCTCAGATCAGCTTTTCTCAGTTCTTTGCTCTGACATCTGTCCTACTCTAGGTTCATTGAGGCTCAAAGAAAATACGAGGTGGTGCCAGTGTATGCCCTTGGGGTGTTTGCAGGAGCACTGTGGCGTTTGCAGGTCATGCAGGAGGCAGCAACCCCTGTGAAAGCCTTTCTGAGTGATGCTTTGGGGTGGGCAGCCTTGCTTGCTCAGCTTATGGCCTGATGGAAAAAAAAATGCCCCAGCAATATAGAGCACAGGAACTGGGTCACCACGAGTTTTGTCCTGTAGGAAATATGCTGGAAAGCCCTTCTCGGATGTGGAGCAGTGAGATGAAAGCGAAGGAGGGCAGTCACTGCGAGGGCTTGAGAACAGAGCTGAGCGGGGTGCTTAAAGGCCACGTGTATGAGCTTGTACGTGCTGGGGAGAGATGACTCCTCTGGGTCCACGCCGAGCCTGGTTATTGAGAAACAAACCAAAAGCTGAATCTGCAGGTCCTGACCCAAGTGGATTGAGCTAAACCAGGAGTTAGGCTTAGAGTTTGCAAAAGCCCCTCTGTGTTACCTGCTCTGCGTTACTTACCAAGCCTGTGGGCTGGAGACTGCACAGAGGAGCGTACATCTGTGTTCTGTGGGTACTCCAGGGTTGGCTGTATGGGTTATTCAACCAAGTTCTGATTGCAGAGCAGCAGAAAGAAACAGAGTCAAGGATTTCCCACAGCATCCAGTTCCTGCACCCGTCTGTGCTCCTGCGCCTGCTGAAGTCGATGGGACATTTACAGCAGACATCAATACAAAATGCCCAGTGTGTTGTGAAAAGCTTTTGCTGGTTTGCCAAGCGTGAATTGATGACATATTTTTTCATGAGTCACACAATCTATCATTTTCTTCAGTTCCCCTGCTCCTGGAGTCATGTGCCTATCAAATAATTGAATTTTTCAACAATTTCTAGACCTTTAAGAGTCTAGGGGAGAAACTTGAGGGTGTGATCCTGCATGTTCACTTTTGGCTCTGTGCTTAGAGGCAAATAAGGAGCCCTGAAAAGTTATTTGTTTTGAATCTCAGAATTTTCAAGAGCCTGGCCCCTGATGGCTAAGTGTTTGGGGTTAGCTATGCTGAGCAAACATCCTGAACTCAGGCTCCTGACCCCGCTTTGAGTGTTTTGCTTTTCAGACCCATAAGGTTCCCAGGAGAGGAGAAAGGAAACTGACTGGCTATTTTTAAACCCTTGCAATTGCCTTCCTGCCTTATATTATTTATTATCCATTATCAGAAGTGTTTCTCCCCTGAAACCATCTTTAGTGGTCAACCAAGGGACCAGTGAAAATTGCTCATCAAACAGAGCTGTATCTTTCTGTAGAGGTCAGATGAAGCTGGAGGGTTTTGAAGGGATTTGGCAGCTGAAAATGAGTAGTGCTGTTATTTATTATGTGCACTCGAGCGGTGCCAAGCAATTTCAGTGGTGGGCCATGATTACACTGCCTTAAGAGATAAACAGTGAAGGAAAGCAGAGTCTTCCTCCCAGAGACCCTACAGTCCAGGGAGGCAACACTGATTTCTGCTGGGGAACTGGGCGCTGTCTCTGATTTCTGAGTATATGGAGTGAAATGAGGCACGCAACCAATCTCATTTTATAGCATGTCTTGCAGTATCACGTGTTTTCCGCTTGATGCACCGGTGGGTCTAAAAGACACCTCCATATGGAGCATTGTCACATCCTTTCTGCAGTGGAGAAAGCTCTGGTGACCTGACCAGCACCACGGGGTGACTTGGGCAGGGATTGGGGATGCATCTCTGTGCTTGGGTGGTGTTAAAATCTGGATCATCCCAAGAGAGAATCCCAAAAGTGCAAGGCTGCCTTAGGCAGTACAAGGTCCCAGTGCAGGGCTGGATGCCCTTTCCCAGGAAGTCCTCTTGACCCTCTGTGGCTCCAGATAAGTGGGACAATAGCCCACATTGTCCCCGCTCATCCTCCTGCTTGGTAAACTTCCAAGGTTGAACCATATCACACCCCTGGCAGCTTTGTTAATCTTTTCCTGCCTGGGCAGGAGCTGCTGGTGCCCTGGGCAGAGCTGGTCGTGTGAGGCTGACTCCATGTTCTCATTGGAAATAAAGCCGTGGGGCTGGAAGGCCTGGGGTGGCTGATGTTATTTCAGCTGTGCAAGGAGCTGAGGCGTAAAAGTCTGGGTTTTTGGTGTTGTCAGCAGCAACTTCCCAGTCCTTGTGATGCAGTTTATCGGCAGTGTGTGAGGAGGGAAGGGGGAGAGCCTGCTGTGCTCAGCGCAGAGGGATGATGAATGGCAGTTTTTCCCGTTGCTCTTTGCCTCTGAAAACAAAATTACGTTGCAGGGTTTCAGTGTTGTCTTGGAGGCTCATGGCCTCTTGAAAGCAGGATCTTGAGGGTAGTCGGGGGCGTCATTGCTGCAACGAGTTGGGGAGCTCAGCAGGGTGGGTGCACAGAGCAAGTCTCAGCACGCAGCCCTCTCTTTACCTCTAAAACCAGAATTATGTTGCAGGATTCCAGCATCGTCTTGGAGGCTCAAGGCCTTTTGAAAGCAGGATCTACAGCCCTGCTGTCGCCCAGGCCCATTTCTCTTGCCCTGAGACCCTCTGTAGGTGCCCACATCCCTGCTCCCCCTTTTGCCCACACGTTGGGCGAAGGGAAGGGGTCAGACCCAGCTCCCGGCACTGACTCTGCAGGGCCTCGGTCACATCCCTGGGGTTTGTCGCTTGCCCAATGGTGGCCAGGAATGCATCACCCCTTGAAGTCCAGCTGTGGATAGGGAAGGGCTCTGAACAAGACATGGCACTGTTGATGGGGGGCTGAGCTCACGTGGTGAGATAAAACTTGTCTGTTTGGACAAAAACACATGTTGTTAATATTCATAGAATCCTAGAATCGTTTGGGTTGGAAGGGACCTCAAAGCCCATCCAATTCCAACTCCCTGCCATGGGCAGGGACACCTCCCACTCAACAGTTCCATCTCCTTCTTACGTCGGGGACTCCAGAACTGGACACAGAGCTCCAGGTGGGGCGGAGCAGAGGGCAGAACCCCCTCCCTGGCCCTGCTGGCCACGTTTGTTGTGATGCAGCCCAGAACAGGCTGGCTCTCGGGGCTGCGAGCGCACATCGCCGCCTCGGAGGAGGGGATTCACATCTCTGTCGCCTCCCCCGCGGGCTCGGGGCGGGGGGTTTCGCGGCTCAGCCTCCGCTCCCGCCCCTTCCCGCGGGGGTTGGACCGAGCCGGGGGCGGGCGGAGGAGGAAGCCCAGCGCCTGCTTTCAGAGCCTCGCCAGCTCCGTGCTGCCAGCGGGGCTGCGGGCTCCTCCAACCGCCCCCCCTCCCCTCGCCGTTATCCTCCCCTCTCCCCCCCGGTGGCTCCGGTGCAGCCCCGCGCCGCCCCCCGGCGCGGGGGTCCTGGCGGGGGGGATGCGGCGCCGCCCATGGTGAGGGGCCGCCATGCCGCGCCCCCCCCCAGCATGTTCGAGGGCTGCCGGCGGGCCCGCGGGCTCTGGGGGGCCGTCAGGCTGGAGGTGGCGGCCGAGAGCAGCCCCGTGGTGCTGCACAGCTTCACGCAGCTCGACCCGGACTTGCCGCCGCTGGAGGTGAGCGGGGAGCAGCGGGGGGGGGGAGTGGGGTCAGAGAGGTGGCAGCGCAGCCCTCTCTGCCTCTGGAAACAGAATTGGGTTGCAGGGTTTCAGCATCGTCTCGGAGGCTCAGGGCGTCCTTAAAGCAGGATCTTGGGGGTGGCTGGGGGCATCGCTGCTGCCATGAGCTGGGGGGCTCAGCAGAGTGGGAGCGCAGCCCTCTTTGCCTCTGAAAACAAAATCGCGTTGCAGAGTTTCGGCTTAATCTTGGAGGCCCTTAAAGCAGGATCTTGGGGGATGAGTTGGGGAAGCTCAGCGTGATGGGAGCACGGAGTGAGTCCTGGTGCAAATTCCTCTGCCTCTGAAAACAGAATCCCGATGCAGGCTTTCAGCATCGTCTTGGAGGCTCAGGATCTTAAAGGAGGATCTTGGGGGTGTCACTGCTGTGATGAGTTGGAGGTGCTCAGCAGGGTGGGCACACCCCTTTCTGCCACTGAAAACAGAATTGTGTTGCAAGGTTTCAGCATCGTCTTGGAGGCTCAGGGTATCCTTAGGGCGGGATCTTCAGCCCTGCTGTCCCCTGAGTGCAGGGAATGGGGAGGTGGTTGGGGGCGTTACTGTTGCGATGAGTTGGGGGGGCTCAGCAGAATGAGAGCACACTCCTCTGCCTCTAAAAATAAAATTGTGTTGTAGGCTTTCAGCATCATCTTGGAGGCTCGAGGTATCCTTAAAGTGGGATCTTGCGGGTGGTTGGGGGTGTCACTGCTGCCATGAGGGGCTCAGCAGGATGAGAGCATGCCTCTGCCTCTGAAAACAAAATTACATTGCAGAGCTTCAGCTTAATGTTGTAGGCTCGGGTCCTCTTGAAAGTGGCATCTTCAGCCCTGCTTCCCCCTTTGCCCACATGTCGGGGGCCTCTCTAGTTTGGGATTCTCCCTGGTCTAAAGCCAGCGTGGAGTTTGGGAAGGGGATGGCTGTGGGCAGTCTGCTACACATAGCACTGTTTCATTTTCTTTAATACATGGGTGCCCCTGCAAGGATTTTTTCTGTGTTGTGTGCCATTGACTGGCAGGCAGACTGCCAGGCGCTCTGCTGGCAGAAACCAGAGTGATGCTCCCCTTCAAGACAGCCAGGAAAGGGGGGAGATGGCTAAAACCTGGGGCTTTTATTATTCTATTTGAGACTGCCTGCTGGAGGCAGGAGTCTGCTCAGATCTGAGATGCTTGTAAAGGCTTCAGGCTTGTCCAAACCACAAGAGTGTCCTCTGGGAAGGTTAAGGGCATTGGGAGGACTTTGCTGGAGGATGCAAAATATTTGTGCTTCTTTGGATTCGACCTCAGGCGGCTCAGAGTCAGCGTGGTCCCCTGGAGGTCACAGCCTGAGTGGGTTGTTGATGGCAGTGGCGTGTGGAGGCATCTGAAATAATCTGAGTCAGAGCTGTGCCTTTTTTCTTAGTAACGGATAATCATCTTCAGCGTGCCAGGAATGTCATTGATTCTGAGCAGTGTTAGGAGAAGCTCAGCTGGAGGAAGGTTTTGGCGTTCAGATATGGTGCTTTCACGACAGCGTCCAAGCCCTGGTGGTGCAGGGGTTAATATTAGCAAGGGTCAGCAAGGCTGGCTTTTGCTGGGATTTAGAGCCAGCTGCAGATGTGCTTCTCTGCTCTGGATGCTTCCTGCTGGAGGAGGGCGGCAGAGGGGGGGAATCACCACTAAACCCTTTTGAGTTACTGTGCAGATATCCGGGGAGCACAGCCAGCATTTCAGGGGGAGATGGCTCCTTCTCCCAGCACTAAACCGCCAACCTTGTAACCTGGGATGGAAAGTCTTGGTCAGCCAGGAACAGGAGGGGATTATCTCAGGCTCCAGCTGTATCGATTTGCCTCTGGCCTTGGTGGCAGGGGCTCCTCAGCTCTGCTGAGTCCATGAAAGCTTCATCCAGCTTATTTCCCCATTTTCCCTTCCCTGCTTCTCTCCCTCCTGGGGGTGGGTGTACTGACATCGTTTTGAGTTCATCATCTGGTTCGTGTTATGCCTGGCAGGAAGTCCAGCCTCTCCATCCCACCACGCTCCGGGAGGCCGAGGGGCCACGCTTTTGGCAGGGAGAGCGAAAGGAGTGGAGAGGAAAGAGGGGGTGATGCAGCATGCTCATCCTGGAGGAGAGGCTGCCTGGCGTGTGTCAGCCAGAGCTCAGGAGAGGGATTGGCAGTATTTTGGCTGGTGGAGGCTGCAAAGGAAAAGTCACCACAGCTTTTCAAGGCCCTCACTGGCACTGAGCAAGTACCTGCTCACCTGAGCATCAGCAGAGAGAGACAACTGCCCACCAGACCTCCTCTGGAGTCATCTTTGCCCAGATTTGTGCTCTGGGCTGTCCTTGGGTCTGTGTTGCATGATGGTTGGAGCACAGTCCTGGTGTCTGATTGTGTGGGATTCCCTCCCTGCCCGGAACAACTTATAGGCACGTTCCTCCTTTCTCTGTATCACACACTGGTAAGTGATGGCAAGAAAAGGTGCATCCCAGAGTGGTGTATGGTGACCTGCTGCCTGGCGAGCAGCTTTGAGATGCTGAGAGAACCACTAACCTCTAGCATGTTCATAGAATCGTTTGGTTGGAAAAGACCTTTGAGTTCATGGAACCCAGCCTTGTTCCCATGTGAGGGCCTCAGTTGTGCACTGGGCCTCGCTGGGCGGCTTGCACTTGCCAGCATTGCAGTGCATGGCTGGGGAAAGGAGGAAAAATGAGTTTGTGTTGTGACAACTGTCCTGGCAGCAGCCCTGGGTGGTTATAATCCTCGGGTAGAGTTACTCTGCATGATGCACGCTGGGAGGAGAAGGCAGATTATTTGAATAAGAACCCCCTTGGAGACCTTCAGTGTTTAGCTAAGCCCTGCAGCGCTGCCGTCGGTCCCAGATCCGCAGTGGGAGCCTGGGGCTGCCGCCTCTGCCGATGGGAGCTGGGCTTCCCAGCCTCGGCGTGTTCCCTGCGCTGGGATAGAGCTGGTTTTGGTGGAGCTGTGCCAGCATATGGGGTGGATAGTCTGGTCCCACGGGGAATAGAGGATCCCTGGAAAGCTGCTGGGCAGGTTGCAGGGAATGTGGATCTTGGTTTCCACTCCTCGGTTGAGCCCCTGTGGATGTCAGCAGGGCAGACCTTTGCCTGTATCCTGCAGCAACAGGATTGATCTCCCCGGCATTGCTTTGAGGTCCTGCTCGAGGTCTCAGGGCCATGTGTTTCCAAGTATTCTCACCGTGAGTTTAACCACAGGGAATGGAAAATTTAAACTGTCTCAAGCAGGGGATTGACAGAGCAGCTTTGCAGACCTTTTTCTTCGACTTTTCAGTTCTAATCCAGCCCAAATCAGTATTGAGCATTGATCCTTCCTGTCCAGTAGCAGCTGCAAAGTCAATTTGGTGGCCCTTCTCCTAGTTCTTGCTGGACAAGCATGCCGTGAGCACCACTGCAAATGACACAGACTAAATTTTGATGAGGCTGATGTTGTTGAACCTCTAGACAAGTGGCTGGGCTGAGGCGTATCAACAAACCTTGTGTCCTTGCTATTCTGTCTCTCTTTGTTTTCTGAACAATTAGGAGATTTTCAGTTCCTAAACGCATCCTCCAAAACTTTGATTGCTCAGCCCAGATGCCTTGGAGGTCAGTGCTTGTTCTTTACAGCTTGGAGGGAGGCGAGGGGAGGGGCAAAGATATCTCTTAAAAGCCATTTTCTTTTAGCTTCCTATGGTGCCTTTGGAATAAGATCCTTTTCTCCCAGCCTGTTCTCTGCCTCCAGGCACAACCTGATATGCCCCTTGCAATTTGCCAGATGAACATCATCTGTTGGTATTTCTTGTATGGGGACCTACCTTCTGTCTCTCTTCCAGGAAGGTTTGGAGCCAGGAGCAGCCTGAGATGCTGATTGTTGGTGGCTGCTGCAGGGTGGGAATAACAAAGGTGGGAGGGATTTTTGTATTATTATTTGATATGGTTAGGGAGAAGCTGAAGAGAGGTTCCTGAGTGTGTTTGTATGAGGATCGTGTTACTTGGGAGGCTGCTGTGCAGTGTTTCCATAGGGGTGGGAAACCCTCTGGTACTGAGATCTTGCTGAGGTTTTGATGGATTTAGTACCAGATTGGCAGCCCTGAAAAATTAAATCTTTGTTTATCTGTAACACCCCCAGGCCATCTCTGTGTCTCAGCTTCACTCCTGGGATTCCCTGCAATGAGGGAAGCAGGAGATCCCATACTGCTGCTCAGGATGCATTAGAACCCCCCACATCACACTATTGCTCCGTTACAGCCATCTATTTTCTCACTATTGGGGTGGGATTACTAGGCAGGGGCAACTAAGTGCAGTCTTAGAGAATTTCTCCTCGTGCCTGTGATTGAATTTGTGATGAGCAAAAAGACCACCCGGCCAGCTCTGCCGGCAGGGTGGGTCTCACTCAGCCAGCACCACTGCTTCGGAACCGGGGTGTTGGCTGTGACCACCCCACAACCAGGGCCAGGGCACAACCTGCTTTTAGGACCACCTGAGTTGATCTGGCCATAGGAAGGGCTTCACCATTAGCAGCTCCTCTGTCACCCTTTCCATCTCGCTAATTGCCAGCCACTCTCTCCCCCGAGGGAAGTGTAATTGAAAGGAGCAGAGAGCTTATTTAGGTCACTCTACACCACATTTAAAAGCTGGGCATCCCCTGCTTGTACTTTCTCTAAGCTGTCATCTCTAGAGCTGCCTACTGACCGGCTTTCAAGAGGATACGTTCCTTTATTTAAATACATACTTGCAGCAGGGCTGCTTCACTTCTCAAGTATTTCTTAATCTCCCACGGACCCAGCAAGAGCGGGGAAAAAAATGCCGTTGCTAAGGAGCAGGATTTGGATACAAAGCTGGCCAAGCTGCTGGCCGGGGGCCCGGGGGCTCCAGTGCAGCTCGTGGTGGGTCAGAGTTTCTACATTGCTTTGGTGGGATGGAACCCATGGGATCTGGATGAGAGGGGTTGGGATTTGAAGCATTGCTTTAGCCTTGGGGAGAAAGAGCCGAGTTGTAGGACTCCTACCCTCCATAGATGAATTTGTTTATCCCGTGCTGTTGGTATGCGTGATGCTGGCTTAGACCCAACGGCAGCATCTGTGGGCTGTCCAGAATCTCTGTCACTTGCTGAGCAGGTCTGTGGGACCTTCATTCTGCAGCAAGAAGCATCTGTGGGCTGAAGGGGAGGCCGGTGTGAGCGCTCTTAGGAGGAGGGACTCGGTGCCCATTCATTAAGCATCTCACTGCAACTACATCACATCACAGGTGGAATGTGCTTGCCTGAAAAAACTGGCAGAAGGGGAAGGCTTGAGCTGTTTGGCTACTTCAGTTGTCAGTTTATCTCATTCCTGTCTCTGTGTGGGATCTCACCAGCACATCACAGCAGCCCCAGCACTCCTGGCTTTTGGAGATGCAGTAAAAATGTATTTAGACTTTGCTCCTGAGTCGTTAACGGGAGTGCTGAGCTCCGGCATGGAGCAATCCCAGCTGCTCCCTGCAGGTTGTCCATCTGAATGGAGATGTAAGGAGGAGGTTGGAGTCTGGGCAGAGGTGTGAGGGTGCTGCAAGGCAAGCCTGCTTGCAGCGCGTGCTGCGAGCTAGCACAGAAGTAGCTTTGCTCATGTGTAATCTAGTGTTTGCAGAATGGCTTTTGTGTTCTCTTAACACCAGGGAACAGCCCTCCCAGAGGCGACAGGAAGGTCCTTTCCGAAATCTCTACACAGGCCACGCCGTCACGTGGGCTGCAGCGAGCAAACACCGGGCTCCTTCAGTGCAAGGAAGTGGCAGTTCTGCAGCACCTAAAGCCCCTGCCTCTCTCCATGTGATTTTGTTTGTTTTGTTTTTATGATGTCATGCAAATAATCTCCCAAGTCTTTGGTTCAGTTCCCGGGGCTGTGTCTGTACAGAGCTTTTATGCTAGGTAACTGCCGCGGGTTTCTCTCTAACATACCTGGGGGTCAGGAGTTACAGCTGAACGTCAGATCAAGCACACGCAGTGGCACGTGCGTGACCCGTTTTGCTTGCATAGCTCGGCAGCAGTGAGCTTGTTGTCATTACACAGTTGGTATTCTGATGAGCCCTGCTGTCAAAAATCTGCTGGGACTGGGAAGGGCGTCTTCCGGCTTTGCACGTGGGGTGCTGGGTGCCCATGCAGCGGGGCCGGTGAGCCTGGAGAATCCTTGGTCAGTGGAGGCAGGACAGAGACAGCTCCAGCTGCCAGGCACCAGACTAGTCCTGGGAGCTGACAGGGGAGGAAAAAATTGGTTTGACTTGCAAACAGAGCATATTAGAGAGGAAACTCATTGGATGCAACTTCATCTGGAATGCTGAGACATTATTTTTAGAGTGGCTTTTCTTTCTGCTAACCACACTTTAACAAACAGCAGCTGAGCTGAGGGCCTGTGTGGAAGCCTGCTTTTCAAAGGGCTCGCTACCCATCTTACCAGAACTTACTTTCATGTGATGGAGCAAAACCACGCAGCCTTCCCCTGCTCTTTGCAGTGGTCGGGTCTCCATGGAGACTTGGCAAGCTGAGAGCCTGCCCCAGGCTCCCTGCTCCAGCCAGAGTTTTCGTTTGCAAAATGATGTGTTTGGTTTGGGTTTGCTTCTTAGAGTTGGAATTAACTTCAGGAAACCATCGTTTAGCTGAGTTGGGTAAAGCGACACGTGTTCCCCAAAGCTGGCAGGGTCATAACTCAGCTGTGGGAAGTGAACAAGGATGCTGAAGCGCACACCTTGGTGTGCTCAGGGGGTTCAGGACCTCACCTTCCAGTTTAGGCCAAAACCCCAGGGATTTTGTTCAGTGATATTTGCCTAAAAGGCTCAGCTGGTGGTTTGCTGCCAGCAAGGTCTGGCTCTTTGCATCAGAGTGGCAGCAAAGCTGGTGAACTGCAGGCCCTGGAGGACATGGGAGGTGTTAACTGGGACTGATGGTATCATTCCCAGTCCTCCCATCCTACAACCCCAACAATCACTGCAGACTTTTCAGAGTAAGGCTAATGCTCAGTTTGGTTTATCATCTTCAAGCAGCCCAGCATTTCTCCAAATATTGCTATTTGTTTGCTTTTGATTCTTCTTTTTTTTAATGGATATTTGGTCCCAGCTGCAATTCTGGTTTCAGGTCCCCTTGGCCAGATCCCTGTGATGAGCAATGCGGTGGCGGTGCCCGTTGCTGGTGACCATCATGGTGACTACTGGGTTTCCAGACAATGTGGTTGACTATATTCAGTCCCAGTTGCAACAGTGAGAACTGGCATTAAGACAGGCTCAGCTGGTCCCTCCCTCTGCGTGCTGCGGGTGACTCAGAGGGTAGCTATGGCTCATGCCAGTGTCATAACAAAGGCTTATTCCTTGAGGTGCTTCTTGGTGGGGGAGGGTGTCCCACAGACTTCATATCTCTGTTCTCATTCCTGTGGATTTCAGCGTGTTCTTCAGCAAAACTCAGCTTTGGAAGGATGGGGTTGTTTGAGACTTAACCTGTGTAGGCAAGATCAAAGGAAGGGATCCAGGCAAGGGAGGTGGGCATCTCTGCCCCCTTCACACTGATGCTGCCCCATGGTTGTTGTACACATCGACTTTTTTGGTATCCTGGGGTTTGTCCGCCAAAATAATTTCTGATGAGAGGGTGAGCTGTAGGGATGCACACCTGTGGCTGGTGATCCCAGGAATGAACGAGGCAGGGTGGCAGGAACAGACGAGTCGGGGTGGGAACGTGCCTGTACTGGCTCACCAAAGTGCTGTGGCCAGGAGGAACAGGCTTACTGGTGTGGAAGAGCTCTATTAACGTTAGGGAATGCTGCCTGCGGATGCCTCCAGTGGCCCAGCACTGGGTTTAAATTCCCAGTGCCCGGTGTCGCTGAGCAGATGCAGGTGTGCTGTTACAGATGCTGGTACGCCTTCGGCATCAGCCATTGCTGGAGATGGGCTGTGTCTCAAGCATCGGGAGAAAACATAGTCCCGAAAGTCTGTGCTGAATCGGGGTAGGTGGGAAAATGAAGCCTGCTCTCCCCCGGGTTTGGCTAACACCTAGTGAAGAGTTGGCCACCTGCAGGTCGCCCTCTGGCTGATCTTCAGACACAGTCCACAGCAGGACCTACACCTACAGGTGCAGAGCTGAGGGTCTAGGGAGTGAATTCATCCCACCACCCTGCCCATGCCCTGCCCGGGCACCCGTGTTCCTCGTATGCCAGCTGCTCTCCACCCTCTGGATCCGGCACACCCAGCGTTCAGGGCAGGGCTCGGGTCCAAACCTCTCCCTGCCTGGACTCCCAGCGTGTTCAGGCACTTGACAACAGCTGGATTTTTTTTTTAATGTTGGGGTTTTTTTCCGTTGTTTTCTCCCCAAAGGTGCCAATTAAACTTAAGCTCTCAGTTGCTTCATCTGTGGAAATCAGACTTAGTTGAATGAGCATCCTGATCACAGGCCCCCCAGGTGTTGACTTGTTGACTCCTGCCTCTGTCTCTGCTTATGTAGCACCTACTGCCTTGTTGACACCTATTTAAGTAACGCTCTGAAGGTAAGATTTTCTTGATTACTAAGCAAAAGTGCTTGCTCTTCCCCCTTCCAGCTTCCCACAGGGCACCCCAGGTAGAGGAACAAGTTGGGGGGGGGGGCTATCCAAGAGGACAATCTCGCCTGGATCAGCCTTCAGCAGCCCTTCCCTAGGGACCCGCAGCTGGGATGCAGTGGGACACACTGGGGCTGCGGGTGTCAGGAGGAGGCTGGGACGACACGTGCTCAGCCTGATCTCTGCGCGGGGCGGCCCGGGAAACACGCCGGCAGCAAATGAAAGCATCCTACGTCATCCTGGCCGCGGTGGGAGTCGGGCGCGAGGGGCACGGCCGGAGAACAAAGGCTTGCATTTATTCCTCCCGTCCTTTCACCGGCAGCCCCTCGCTGCCTCCCTGCACTGGCTTGTTCCTGCATTTTCTCTGCTTCAGCTGTTTACTGGGTCACCCTGATGCAGGCACGCACACAAAGAGAGAGCCATCCAGCGAGGCCGTTCCTGTGCCACCGGCACGGCGAGCCCCTCTCTGGCCCCGAGGAGCACAGTGGTGGCATTGAACCAGGCTGGGAGAGCATCCCAGCCTTCCCTGCTGGGGTGGACTGGGGGCATCCGGAGCCCCCCGGGCATCCTCTCTACACAGGCCGGAGCGATGGGATTTTGGGGACGGGGGGCTCGAAAGGTCTGGGCTTGTCAGCTTTGCCCATGCTGTAATTGCACCAGCTCTAATGGAGGGAATGTAAGTTGACGTAAGGCAATGTAAACACATGGGTGGACACATTTATTTCACGAGGGCTAATTTTGGTTCAGTTTATCTCAGCTAAGGATGTGTCTGAGCTAAATCAAAATTAACCTTGTTCAAACTGAAACAAAGAGCAATGGCGCAGTTACCATAAGCCAGGCTGCAGTCAGACAGGGCTGTGGCTTTTGGACAGCTTCCAATTTGTCCATCCCAATCCATCCATCTTCACAATTATGGAAAGATAGGACTGTGCTTTCCTTTCTCTCTGTAAGCTACAGCAGGTGAGTTACTGCGTAGGCAGGCATTTACGGCATATCCAGGCTGCCTGGGAATGGTGTGTGGTGAAACTGCCTGGGAGTATTGGCATGGAGCTGGTGGGGTGGTTCAGCATGGCATGAGGGGCTGAAAACCACCTCCCAGGTCTGGGCTGGTATTTTATACCTGGCAGTTGCTGGAGTCTTCATTGTTGTGTTGACCTTTCTGCATACCCCACGTGCCTTGCTCTAGCCACAGGTGTGAGCCCAGGTGTGCCCTATGTGCATGCACTGAAACTTCTTAAAATTAATGTTTTTGGCTGGCTGGGCTGGCGGCTGGACTGGCACCTGGGCTTGGAGCTGAGAGCAGGAGAGTATTTCTTCAAGGCTTAAGTGGCTGAGAGAACTGGAGTTGTTTAGCCTTGAGAAGAGGAAGCTGAGGGGGAGACCTAATCACTGTCTACAACTGCCTGAAAGGAGGTTGTAGTGAGGTGGGTGCTGGTCTCTTCTTGCAAGTGGCAGGTGACAGGACAAGAGGAAATGGCCACAAGTTGTGCCAGGGGAGGTTCAGACTAGACATCAGGAAAAATTCTGCACTGAAAGGGTTGTCAGGCACTGGCAGAGGCTGCCCAGGCAGGTGGTTGAGTCTCCGTCCTTGGAGGGGTTTAAAAGATGGGTAGATGAGTTTCTCAGGGATCTGGTTTAGTCGGGGACAGCTACAGTTGGAATCAATGATCTCAAAGGTCTTTTCCAACCAGGCGATTCCATGATTCTGAGAACCTGAAGATTTGACGTTCAGGGCAGATGAACTCACTAGCTTGCAGATGCTGATATGTGCAAGGGACAAGGATTGCCCTGGAGTTGCAACAGCAAACCAGTCTTTGTGTTCTCATTTACGTGTGTTAAGACATAACTGACATTTCAGGAGTGAGCAGACCAATCGGTTTCAAGGTATGTCAGCTCTGAATGCCAACCTGATCGCCATCCATTCCAAACATGTATGGCAGTTCTTGCTGCTGCAGAACTAACATGCTTGGTGCAGAAGGGCCCTGTTTCAGCCATGGGATCAATAGAGTAATGTTAGAGCAGGTAGGCTTGAACTCTTCAGGACGCACGCCCTGTTTTAATTCGTATTTGCACAAGGCATTACAGAGTCATGTCACCTGTGGCTTACGAGTGCTACTGTATACACAAAAAATAATCAATTTTTGAACTTGTTTCTGTGATGTTTCTTGCAGATATTTCTACTCCACCTTGCTGAGATACAGACCTTTGTTCTGAGCTGAAATGACTTACTATGAGCCATTTGATCTTTATTTACCATTACAGAGCAATATGTATTAATTTTTTATATACCAGTTTTCACCAGTCACGTTGCTCTGGTTTCACTTTCAGTAATTACCCTCCGGGCTCTCAGCGAGTTGGTAGCAGAGCAGTTGCTCTGTAAGCACAGGCCAGCTGTGTTCCTCGTATGCAAACCTGACTCTGCGTAGGTGTTGGTGCTGAGCATGGATGCTGCCGAAACGCACGCCAAAGTGATCACGAACACAAGCTAAGGACTGTGGAGCAAGAGCTAGAACTGCTGTGTCAACGGGATCTTTTTTCCATTGAGTTAGAGAGGAAGCAAAACCTGCTGCACTCAGTTTTCTTCTAACCTTTAGCAAACTGCGCAGGGAGCCCATCCCAGCACGTCCCCTGGTAGGAGACACAAGGGGAGTCCTGCTTAGGTAGAGTTTTCACATAGAATGCAGAGGTCTAGGTAGAGGTGCTGATGATCTTCTAGACTGCTGGGTGTTGAAAACACAAGGTTTGGAGGTAAGCAGCCATCCATGGCACTGCCAGTTGCAAATGGAGCTTGCTTTTCCCTGGGCAGTGCCTCTAGCAAGGCTGATCCTGCAGCACTTGCATCAATGCTGCATCAGGGAGACCGATCCTGGCCCTTGGAGGCTGGGGGGGATGGAGTGGACATGGAGCGTCTTTATAGGTCTTTGACTCTTGATTTCCCAACCAAGAGAAAAAAATATTTCCATGTGGGAAGGCTCTTGGTTTTCTTTAAAAGCAAAACAAAAGCAAATGGGGGAGGAATCCTGCCTGTCTGCTCTGTCTCGTTTCTGGACTCAAGTGCTGAGCTCCTAATCCTGACTCCAGCCACTGACTCACTGCATGCAAGCCACAAGATGCCTTTGTAACTGATCCATCAGCTGCTGCTTTTCTTCTTCCTAAGCCACGAGGGTGGAGAAGGTTGCATTTAAATATTGCCTCTAACTCCTCTGGGTTACGGATGCAGGATCAGACCTGATGTCAGTCTCAGGAGGGACTGACAGACCCTGAGGGAGGCGGTGTAAAATCCCCACAGATAGAGAGTCATGTGCCCCCTCCCTCTACCCCATCCTGCTGCCTTGGAGTGCTGGGTGCTGCACGGCCCCAGGGCTGTTCCCCATGGAACAGCTACTCTGTGTCCAGATTTCCCTGCTGAAACACCTGAAGCAGAACAGAAGTGAAGCTAACAGTGTCAGGAAAGCCCAGCTGATGAGTCCAGCAGCTGATGGGAGAAGAACAGGCTCTTGGCTGTCACCACTGTCTTGGTGCCCTGGCAAAAACACCCTCTTTTCATAGTGGGTTTTAATTTTAGCTCTGGACCTTTTTCTGTTCTTTTCCTGTTTTCTCCTTTGTGTTTTAATGGGCTTTTGGAATCGGCCCTGGATGAAGTGGTTCTGAACAGGCAGGCAGGAAGGCAGAGAGTGATGAAAACCCAAAGGAATCGTGTCTCTCTTCCTAACATCTCTGCATGGGGAGCCCCGCCCAGGACAGGGGCCGCATGCAGCTGAGCCACAGTGGGAGACTTGAGCTCCATCCGCAGCAACGGGTACATATCTCTGGGAGAGAAGAGACAGTGGGAGATCAACTTGCCCAAGAGAACCATTGGACCCCAGAGCCACCATGGTCATTACTGGGATAGTGGTTGGGAGCCAGAGTGCTCCTGCCCTTGATGGGGCTGCTAATCCAAAGTAATTCCCTGGGTCACTGGGGTGGGCAGGCACCAGCATGGGGCACCTTTCGTTTTCCCAGACACAGGCGATACTTGGCAGCTTCCTCGCCAGCCTTGGGCAGTGTCTGTAGCCTTCCTGAGTGCAGCTGAGGGAAGGAAATTGTCAATGAGGGTGAGGAGCAGATGGGACAGTCCAAACTGGCAGAGCCTTGGGGGAACATCCACGGCGGGGCTTTTGCCTGGAAGTCCCTGTGAGGAAGGGTGTTGTGCTGTGTGCGCTTATTTTGGATGTGTAGGACAGTGGGTACTTCTGCTTTTGTGGTCTTTATCTTTGGTTCACGGAACTGCAGTTTTCCTTTCACTAGAAGAGGGTGGCTTTTTTTCCTATTTCCTTTTACATAATGTCGTATGCTCCAGTTTACATAAGAGGCCCCAAAGTTGCTGCTCTTTGTTGCATGGGTTTGCGATTTGCTCCTTGGAGTGAAACGAAACTTATCTTGGGGGTTGTGTCAACTGTGAAGGACGTGGTCTTTGGTGGAACTCATTTCTTTTGTTTCTGGAAAGTCCTGTTTCCCCTTGCTTATGGGAAGGGATTGTTCTGAGAAGGGAGTGGTGATTGGAAAGAGCAAACCCCCACTTTCTGTTTCTGCCTTTACCAGCTTTCAGTAAATCTTTTCAAACTTGTGCAAATGCGAAGCTTCAACAAGAAACTCCTGGTGATGTCTCTGAGGTTCAGCTCTGCCTTTTCTTGTCTCATTAGCCAATGAGACTTGTTAATTCCCAAAAGGCACAGGTTCACATCTTCCTGGAGGCAGGGTTAGCTGGTAGCAGCAGTCCTTTGAAATCACAGCGTAAAGACCTTGAATACTGTGTTTGGTTTTGGGCCCCTCACTACAAGAAAGACATTGAAGGGCTGGAGCATGTCCAGAGGAGGACAATGAGTCTAGAGAATAAGACTGCTGAGGAGTGGCTGAGGGACCTGGTGTTGTTTAACCTGGAGAAGAGGAGGCTGAGGGGAGACCTCATTGATCTCTGCAGCTCCTTCAAAGGAGGCTGTAGCAAGGTGGGTGCTGGTCTCTTCTCCCAAGTAACAAGTGATAGGATGAGAGGAAATGTTGCACTGGGGAGGTTTGGATTGGATATTAGGAAAAAATACTGGAAAAGTGGTAAAGCACTGACAGAGGTTGCCCAGGGAAGTGGTGGAGTCGCCATCTCTGGATGGGTTCAAAACCAGTATAGATGTGGGACTTTGGGACATGGTTTAATAGGCGTGGTGGTGTTGGTCTGACAGTTGGACTGGATGATCTTAAAGGCCTTTTCCAACCTTAACAATTCTTTGATACTCTCAGTGCTTTGATATTCCTGTCTGTAGAACAGGCATTTTGTGTAGCCCAGCTGAAAGGGAACAAAGTAACTCAAACATCTTGATCTTTAAACCAGCTGTTGTCCAGGGAACATCAGTAAAAACACTTTAAGCAGATTTGCCTCTTCTACGTGTGCTGAAATTAATACCTTTTTCCAATAACAGTTCATTATTTTGTGTCTTTGGAGGCCAATGCACTAACCCAGGGGCACATGGGACCAGAGCTCTTAAGACCTGGTAATTGTTGGATAATTGTCTGTGTGTAACGTGCAGGGATGCTGTCACGCTCACACTTAATCCTGTACTTTGCTCCTGTCTTACTAAGCCCATTTTTGTGACTGATCTCAAACACTTTCTAAAATGCAAATTCCTAGCCAATGTTTTGCTTTGCTGTTAGAATTTTGCATTTTCCCCTCCCTTCAGCTGGCGAGAAGGGACGAAGGCAGATTCTGTGCTGCTCTCTGCCTTTCTCCTGCGAGGGTCCCTCACACCACAGCCCTTCCTCCAGGCTTGCAAACCCTGGCAACGTCTTAGAGCTCGTTATTAAACCTCTGTGTGAAGACGTGGGGTTTGACACCACGCCGTGTACTAGAACATTCACTAGAGAGCAGAAGGGTTTATTGCACGGAGCAGGAATTCCTCCCCAGTGTAGTCACCGACGCTTTGAACTCTGATGGGGTGCTGGGGAGCTCGCTGTGGATCGCACAGCCCGAGGCTATCTGGAGTTGGAAGAGGCTGTCTCAAACCAGGCAAGCCATCTGGTGCAGACCTCCAGTCTCATATTTCAGGGGATGAACTCCTGCAGAGTTCACTTACGGCTGCTTTTGCAAAAGCCTTAGACTCTGCAGAACTGAGTTCTGATAGCCCTAAGTTAAACATGTGGTTTTAACTTGTGCCCCTTCGTTGAGAGGCTGTTTTCCTGCTGCATGGAGAGGATCAGCACACTGAGCTGGAGAAATCATGCTAAATTGTTCGGCTTTGATGTCTTCTCTTTTTTTGATGCCCATCTTTAAATGTGTAGAACCTTATTTTGTGGGGTGTTGAGTCCCTTCCATATGAATTTGGTGGAAGGTGCGAATGTCGCAGCCATCAATGTGCTCAAAGTTAGTCCTTTCTCAGAAAAACTTTACTGAATATTATTGCAGCAGTTTAAAATGCTGTCTGGGCCTGTTGGCTGCATCACTTCTACCAACACAGTGCACTAAGCAGAAGGGATGTCCACCTGTATCTCTGCCGTGGCGTGGTGCTCAGTTATTGAAGTTGAACCTCTGTGAAGGAGGGTTTGCACGTGGGTGTTGGGCTGCAGTGTGCTGGCGGATGCCCAACTCTCATTCCTTTCTGCTATGAGAGGCAGAAACTCCAGCAGATGTTTAGGGTAGGCCATGGGGAGCAGTAGATGTTGCAGTAATATTTACCAGCACTTGCTGTCAAAGTTCTTTAGAGACCATTCTGAAGGTGTTTGTCTTTGGTTGACTTGCTGGAAGTCCTGGAGGGAACTGGTGTGAGTGTCAGACTTAGGAATCTTGGTGGCCAGCACATACATAAGCCACAGCTCAAGGTTTTGTGTCTCTCCCAGCTCTGCTGCTGCCCCACATCTCATCTGCAAAGGCAGAAACGTGCTTTTGGTGCACATGTTGGAGTGGGACTTCACTGGCTCCATCCTGCTGCTGCTTTTTGCTTCGTTGATTTTTACCCGACATGTGCGGAATGCACAATCAGCACCTTGGAGAAGCAGTGGTAGGAAAGAGGAAGCTCACACAGAATATAAATAGCCAAATTTTAAAATGTACCAGTGTAGCAGCTCGCCTGGCTCTTGGTGTGAGCCTGGCTAGAGACTGCTGGGAAGCTGCATACTTCGTGTGTGGTTTGCAAAGGGGGAACTTGGGAGGATATCGCCCAGGTCAGCAAGGCAAAAAATGAATGAATCCAACAGCCTTAAATATGGGAAGGAAATGAAATTTGCTTCTACGCACATGAAAGTTGGGTGTATCCTCTGCTTGTGACACAAAACAGAGTGTAAACCTCAGCACGGTTATGGCAATACTTTCCACTGTAGTTGCAGAGCAGCTGCCAATGATTCATGGATTGATCCTGGTGTGGTTTTTTCCTCCCATATGATTTGATTTCATTATTAGTTTAATTGCATCTCAACGAACATCTGATTTTTCTTTGTATTTGTGTCTGGGGTTTACAACTGCTCAGCCAAATCTCTTCTCTGAGTTACTCTGTACAGGAGTCTGGTCCTGATGGACCCAGAGGTTTCTTCCAGCCCAAAGGCAGCACAATTGGAAGACAGGCAGTGAAGGACTGATCTGTAGGTTGGGAGAAAAGGGCTGGGAAAGAGCCTGGAGAGCTGATGTGAAGCACCATTGGCAGTGATCTCCCTTCTCTATCACTGCCTACTGGGCAGTGGGCTTGTGTGCTCAAGCGGCATCTACAGCTTTCGCTTCTGGAGGACAGCACATAGCTGTGGGCACCAGGGTCTTATGGTCCCTGTGGACAAACTGGGAAAAGTTCCCACAGCTTTCCTTTCTTTTTGTTGGAAACAGCATTTATAGGTGGAAGAACTTATGATGTTCACAGCAAAGCTGAAGTTAGAAACCTCATAACCCCTCAGGCTTTAGCAAACCAAGCCTCTTGATAGCCTGGCATGAAGTGAGAAGAGCAGGTTCAGCAGAAAGTGAGGAAGAAGTCCAGTTACCCTGCCCAGGGGGATTCCCTGTTCTCATTCATTACAAACATGAATGAGAGGTTTTGTAAAGGTCTCCCCTTGCTCTTTGAGCTGGCTGTGTCTCCCTGCCTTCAGTCCTTGCTAATAACAAGCACTTGACTTGAGCAGGGTGTGATAACAGTGCAGTGACCGCTGCTGTGTTGGTGATGATGAAGGTTGGGGATGAAAGAGTGCATTAGGTACAGGTTCGATGCGTCAGCTCAGGGTCACGTTGGACACTTTCTGCTCAGTGTCCAGTGAAGCTGGGGCCCTGGCTAGGGGCAGCAATCTGGAAGGAGGACTTTTTGTAGTGAACAGTGGTGCTCCTGGGGCTGTGTCCTGGATTGCCCCACAGCAGCTTCTTCCCCAGAGAGCCCCACATTGCTCGGGGGTTTTTTGCTCCTGAGAGATGGGGAAAGCCACAGGCTGGTTCTGGCCCTTGGCAGTCAGTGTGATATGCAGGAGGGGCTTATCCTCCAGCCCCTGTGCCCAGTGCGTAGTCACCTTCCCCTGCTATAACCAGCTTATTGCTTTCAAGCATCTTCTCCATCTGCTGAGCAGTGGGGTTTGCCGTGTGTTACACCGTGTCCCACCATTTGGCATGGGGGCTGGAGGGCGGGGGAGATCCCTATGGTGTTTAAAAGGATCTGAGTAAATCCTCTTAAGAGAGGCACTGACTCAGCAGAGCGTGGTGAGAGAGGAGGAGGAGGGAACTGAATTATCCGTGTGGGGCTGGAGCCGCTGCCGAAGGCTTGTGCTGACACACGGGGCTGGGGGAGTTGGGGCAGGCGCGTGCCTGAGGACCTGCCCCAAGAAGCATCCCCACTTTCCTCACCAAATTCTAGGTGGTCTCCATCTTGCTAGAGCAGAAACGAGAGCCTCAGAGCTGGGTCAGGCTGTGGGACAGAGGTGCCTGGCCCCAGGGGTGCAGGGACCTGTCCTTGCTGTGCCCAAACCCACCCTGGTGCTGTTCCCTGAGGTTTTTCCATGGATTTCTTCCTTGCATGTGTGGCCAGTGCTGCCAGAACTGGTGGGCAGCTTGGTTTCGTGGTCATTATTTATCACCAAAGGTGGCCAAGGTGCTCAGATCCAGCAGGAGCAGATTACTGAGATTATGGGCAGATTGGGCTGTAGTGTCACCTTACGGGAAAGGCAAAGACTTGGGGAGGGGGAAGCAGCCCCCAAGGCTGGGTACAGGGCTGTGCTGCCACCCACCCTCCCTTGCTGCCTGCCAAGGGGTCCCAGCTCTGCTGGTGCAACCTCGGTTTACAGAAGGGCTGAGATGCAGAGGGAGGAGACATGGAGCAGACTGGGAGCGGCATCCCCAAGCCTTGGCTCTGCCTGTGTGTAGGCTCAGGTGGGCGTAGGGTTAAGCTGGCCAGGAAGACTGATGCCAGGTCTGCATTTCTGAGCAGGCAAGGGAGACTCTCGTGCCTGCCAGCTGTTGCCTTTGGCTTGCTGAGGTGCCTCATACGAGCCTACAGGAGCATCTCTGCCACACTTCACCCTCTTTATCTCACGGTATATCTTGTCTTCCCGTGCAGAGCTCCACACAGGAGATCGGAGAAGAGCTGGAGGATGGTGTGATCTACAGCATATCGCTCCGGAAAGTGCAGCTCCATCACACGGCCAACAAAGGGCAGCGGTGGCTCGGGGTAAGCTGGGGCCTCTGCCAGTCTCCTGACATGGGTGTTATCAGATGTTTCCCTGCCAGATACATGGTGACCTGATGTCAGGGCTTGGCAGAGTCAATACGAGTCCATGTTCTACCCTCTTCTTGCTCTCCCATACATTCCTGTCCAGGGACTTTATTCCAAACCTGGTCTGGGAATCCTGTATTTATTTGGGAGCAGGACATGGGAGCACCTGCTCCACAGCAAGGGCCATGGGGAAAACAACATGAAGCCCCATATTGCAAAATAGGGCATCCCTGATTTGCATGTAGATTGCAGCAACCTTGAGGCCTTTCCTGGGATTTTCCAAAAGCTCAAGTCTTCTCAGCTGAGTTGCTGTTGTTTGGTGTCAGAGGAGACCTGGCTTCCCTGTCCCTGGGCTCATCATGAGAGCCCCAGGCTCTGTAGGGGTCTGTGGCCCCAGCCTAGACCCAAAAGTGTCTTGTGAAGCTGCTGAGACCACATTGTGCTTGAACGTGTCTGTCCTCATCCAGCCCACTGACTTCTGCTCTTGTCCCCACAGTTTGAGAACGAGTCGGCCTTAAATCTCTACGAGACGTGTAAGGTGCGGACGATAAAAGCTGGGACCTTGGAGAAGCTGGTGGAGTACCTGGTCTCAGCCTTCAAGGGCAATGATTCCACCTACGTCACCATCTTCCTGTGCACTTACCGGGCCTTTGCCACCACCAAACAAGTGCTGGACCTGCTGCTTAACAGGTGAGGATACCCTGACCTCAGAACACAGTGAGGGTGGCCAGTGTCTGAACCCCCTTGGCCAGGAGAGCCCCAGCATCTTCTGCTGCCATGCCTTGGAGGGCTGCTGAGCTTCTCCCAACCCCATCAACATGAAGATTTTGGGGCAGGGCAAGGAGAACACAACTTCCCAGTGAGGTGGAGCCCTTCCAGCTGGTATCCTGCCGTGAGGTAGCAGTGCTGGCTGCTTCCCTCTTCCCATAACACAGGGACTGTGCCAGACTTGGGGGAGTGGGATGGTGCACGAGAGGTTCATCCTGACCTCCTGGCAGAGATGGGGGCGGTGTGGAGGGAGAAGAGACAGCACTGACACACAGCTGAGTCCAGGATGTTCACTCTCTCCTTGCTGTCGCCCACCAGGTATGGCAAACTCCATGTGCAGGCGAATGGGGACCATGCCAGGCATGCTGTGGATGAGAGGATGGAGCTGAAGAAGTAAGTCTGACTGCACTATGGGTGAACAAGATGAGTGGATCTCTGGTTCTTGTACAAAAGCATGTGTTGCCCCAGGGCTGCTCCTGGTGCCTGGGGCTCATAGGGGTACGTGTAGATTTCTCCTGGTATCCACTCCTCACGCAGATTTGCCTGTGTTTCCCCCCTCCCTGCAGCACCATCTCCTCCATCCTGGGCGCTTGGCTGGACCAGTACTCAGAGGACTTCCGCAAGCCCCCGGACTTCTCCTGCCTCAAGCAGCTCATCTCCTACGTGCGCCACAACATCCCCGGCTCGGACCTGGAGCGCCGAGCCCGCATCCTGCTTGCCCAGTTCCAGCAACAAGAGCAGAGCGAGTCTGAGGTGGAAGGTGGGGTCCTTTTCCTGCTTGCAGGGGGTAGTTTGGGACTGCAGGTGGAGAGAGTGCTGCCGGTTGGCATCGAGGGTCTCCAAAACCTTGGATCTTGCCACATGGCTGAACCCACATAAACCCTGCCTGTATTTACATGGAGGTACACCGGGAAGCTAATCCAACTGAACTAGAAGTGGGACTTCTAAAGGGATTAGCTAATCTGCCTTTAATCCTCTGCAGACACTTGTGTCCAGGTTTAAAATGTCTATCCTTTTATTTGAGCTTCGTTTCTGGAGGTGTGAAGCTGGGTGGGAATTAAGAACCCGAGAGGTGGGATATGGATGCCTGCGGAGGGCTGGCATGGGTCGGCGTGGGCTGTGGCTCGTGGCAGCACTCCGGTGCTCAGCTTCACACCATCTCTTCCAGCTGTGGACCACAGCAGCTGCACCTTCCAGCTGGTGGAGGAGAACGGGGTCGGGGATGGGAAGCCGGATTTCCTCTCCTTCTCCCCAGAGATGGTGGCAGAACAGTTCACGCTGATGGATGCTGTGAGTATTCATTCCATAGCCACATCGATGGTGCTTTGCCCAGCTGTGCCCTGCTGCTCTGGGCACAGGCCTGTCTCTTCCTTCCTACTTTTTCTTTCTGGCCTATTCTCTTCCCATGGACCCCAAAGAGACTGAAGTCTATGACTTTATCTTCCAGGAGCTGTTTAAGAAAGTGGTGCCTTACCACTGCCTGGGCTGCATCTGGTCCCAGCGAGATAAGAAGGGCAAAGAGCACCTGGCACCCACCATCCGTGCCACGGTCTCGCAGTTCAATAGTGTGGCCAACTGTGTCATCGCCACGTGTCTCGGAGACCGGTCCCTGAAGCCACAGCAGAGAGCTAAAGTGGTGGAGCGGTGGATCGAAGTGGCTCGGGTAGGACAGCCCACAATCCTGTTCAACTCCTGCCTCAGCCCAAGGGCTGAGGTTTTGTGGTGTGTGAATCCAGCAGATCCTTGGGCTTTCTTTAATGCTGAATCCTGTCATCTCCTTGTCTGCCCCTAGGAATGCCGCATCCTGAAGAACTTCTCCTCCCTTCGAGCCATCCTCTCAGCTCTGCAGTGCAACGCCGTTCACCGGCTGAAGAAGACCTGGGACGAGGTCCTACGGTAAGCAGTGCCTGTTGGGCTTCTGCAGATGCAGGGAGGTTCCAAGGGGGAGGTTCTGCTGTGGCTGTGGCCCTTGGATGTGTAGATGGGATCATCTCAGCTCCAGCATTGCCTCTTGGCAGCGTGCTCAAAACCCAGGGACCAGTGTACTCTGGCAGGGACTTAAGGAGAAGGAGGAAATAAAAGCGCTGTCATCTCCTCCTTTCTATGCAAAACACCCTGGAATAAGCACCCAAACAGCAAGGCCCTGCTGGAGCTGTGAGCATTGCAGGGTCCTTTGGGTGAGCAGAAGAGAGCCCCAGGGTGGCACATTTGCTGACTTCTCCTTGTGTTTTTCCCTGAGCAGGGAGAGCTTCCGCACTTTCCACGAGCTCTCCGAGATCTTCTCCGATGAGAACAACCACTCGCTGAGCAGGGAGCTTCTCATCAAGGTATGGGGAAGCAGCACCCACATTGCCCTGGCTCTGCCAGGGAGCTCAGGCTGGTGCTGGCAGAAGTTTCCATGGTGTTCCAGCCACCAGGCTAAAGCCCTGGCAGTGCTGCTGGGGTTGCAGGCGCGGGTGCAAGCAGGGTCTGCGGAGTCTGAGTAGCAGGCAGGGGTTTGGGATCACGCTGGGCTTTCTGCATCTCCACCCAAAAGGCATCATCGCCTGAAGCTTGCAGAGTGATTCATCAAGCAGAGATAAGCAGTGGGGTAGGATCCAGTGCACCAGGTGGTGGCTTGTCCCTAGAGATAGCTGCATTTTAACAGCTTAGTGCAAAGTCCTCTTGATTTCAGGTGGGGCTGTAGGGTTTGTGAAAGGCTGCAGCAAAAATGTCCTTCTTCCCTGCGGAGCCTCTCTGCAGCTTCCCAGCCTTGCTCCAGTTTAGGGGCTGAGAGGATGCAAAATGCAAAAGGGAACAAAACATCCCATTGAGGCGCTGTGTATACGGAGCTGGAAATGGGAGCTGTGGTTCCTATTCACTGAGCCTCTCCTCCCTGTGAGCCGTGAAAAAGCTCAGCTGTGATTTCCTCCTCTCCCCCTCATCCTGTCGTTGTTGTTCCAGTAAAAGCAGGGGTGAACTTTAGCTCATCTGTTTAGTGCAGTTTCCCACCTGAGCTGATTCTCACCTCTCCCAACCATCCAGGAGGGCACATCCAAATTTGCCACCTTGGAGATCAACCCAAAGAGGGCTCAGAAGCGGCAGCAGCAGCAGCGGGAGATGGTGAGACTGGCACAGCTGCCCCCACGCCCCCTGCCCAGTGGCTGCCCGGGCTGGTCCCTGCTCTTTGCTGACCCCGCTGTCCCTTCTGTCCCCACAGGGCGTGATGCAGGGCACCATTCCCTACCTTGGCACCTTCCTCACAGACCTGGTCATGCTTGACACTGCCATGAAGGATTTTCTGGACGTATGTACCTCCTTCTCTATCTTCTGCTTCATCCCCTTCTTCTGCACAGTCGCCGCAGAGCCTGGACTGAGAAATGGAGAGCTGGTCCCCCACGTGTCCTGTGTCTGGCACTGCACTCTGTGCATCCTGTGTCCAACACTGCAAACCCACGTGACTTGTGTCCAGTGTCTGGCACTGGACACATCCACCTCTGTCAGCCCATAGAAATGGGTCACAGTTGTGCTGCCCCTCGGCAGGGATACCCGCACGGCAGCGACAGCAAGCTGGGGAGCACAGAGGAGCAATGTTGTTCTACCTTCTCCACACTGACATTCGGCTCCTTCTTTTTCAGGGCGGGCTGATCAACTTTGAAAAGAGAAGGAAGGTGAGAGCTTTTTCCCAGCAGCAGCTCTGTGGGGTGGATGGAGAAGGCTGACTTGGTGCAAGGCCAGGCTATGCCAGTCACTTTGGGGTTGATCTCTCTCTCTGTTTTTTTTGGGGAAGGGGATTCTGGTCATTCATATCTGCTTCTGTGCATGAGGCTGGGGCTGGAAAACAGCTCTGGTCTCACAGCCTCTGTTCACTGCAGGAGTTCGAAGTCATTGCCCAGATCAAGCTGCTTCAGTCAGCCTGCAACAACTACAGCTTCACACGGGAGGACCAGTTTGTGGACTGGTTCCACAGCCTGGAGCGGCTCAGTGAGGCTGAGAGGTGAGTGTCAGTGGGGCCCCTGGTGCTGGTGCATCGGGAGGTCCCACCGCCCGTCTCGTCCAGCTGCTGAGCAGCAGCTGCCCCGTGCTCCCTGCTCTGCCTCCCTCGCCAGGCTCCACGATGCTCCCTGTGGCTGTGGCAGCACAGAGGGCTCACCCTTGCCTCTCTCCCCTCCCAGCTATGGGCTGTCATGTGAGATCGAGCCGCTGTCGGAGTCAGCCAGCAACACGTTGAAGGCGAAGAAAAACACGGGCATCATCAAGCGATGGAGCGAGTGAGTCTGCTCATTCCTGGTGGGATGCAGGGGGGAGGTGGGAGCGCAGGGTGACTCCGGCTGAGCCAAACACACCCTCGCTCTGCTCCCTTCTCACCGGCCCCACGTCTCTCCTGGCAGCCGGCAGCCGCCGAGCACTGAGCCCTGCGCCAGTGGCAGCTCCCACTCGAAATCCTTCGACCAGCTCAAGTGTGGGCAGTACCTGTGCAGCGGGGACGCCACCGACTCCGTGAGTGTCACCTCTGCCGGCTCCAGCAGCTCCGATGTGGAGGAGATCAACATCAGCTTCATCCCCGAGTCCCCCGACTGCCAGGAGAAGAAGGTACGGGGCAGCTCGCGGGGGCGGGGCCTCCAGAGCAGGGGTGGCCATTGTGTGGGTGCTGGTGGGGAGCGGGTGGGGGGCCCAGAGGCTGTTTCTGACCCACCGGGGCTAGGGAGACCCCTGCCCTTGGCTGCTCCGGCAGCATGGCAAGGCTCTCGTGCCTGCGGTGGCTGTAGTCGTGTCGGTCCCCATTGTCACAGGTCAGTGAGATCCCTCTGGCCTCCCTCCCCCAGCGCTGGTACGCCCCGTCTGTGGCCGATGGAGAAGCTAAAACCACTGTGTCCTCCGCATCCCCTCTCCTCCCTGCCCTCCAGTTCTGGGAATCCACCTCCCTCTCCTCCCTGGACACGTCGGGCATCGGCTCGGGCTCCAGCAGTGCCTCATCCTCTTCAGTCTCCTCCACACCGGTGACAGCTTCCCGCACCCACAAGCGCTCGGTCTCTGGCATCTCCAGCTACTCCTCCCTCTCGCTGCCACTCTACAACCAGCAGGTCGACGACTGCTGCATCATCCGTGTCAGCCTGGCTGTAGACAACGGCAACATGTACAAGAGCATCCTGGTTAGCACGGGGCGCCTGCGGTGACACCGCGGAGGGGTGGCTCGACCCGCTCAGACATTGGCCTGGTCCATTTGGGGAGGAGCTGTGGTGGGAGGCTTTGCATTGCTGTTCACCCCCCGGGTTAATAATGCTCTGTGCTCACAGGTGACGAGCCAGGATAAGACCCCAGTTGTTATTCGCAAGGCCATGGCCAAACACAACTTGGATGGGGACAGGCCTGAAGACTATGAACTCGTTCAGATCATCTCAGAGGAGAGAGGTGTGTTTTGGGGTGTGGGACTATCCTGGGCAGCGCTGGGTCAGAGAAAGGTTGCAAGGTGGCAGCAGAGGGGTCCCAGCACCTAGGGACAACTCTCAGGCCCACTCCGGCCTCCTTTCAGGCAAAGGGTACCTGACTGATCTCCATCTTTGGTCACTTCCAGAGCTGAAGATCCCTGACAACGCCAATGTCTTCTATGCCATGAACTCGGCCGCCAACTACGACTTTGTGCTCAAGAAGCGGGGCTTCTCCAAGGGGGTGAAGATCAAGCATGGCTCCAGCTCCACCCTGCCCAGGATGAAGCAGAAAGGCCTGAAGATTGCCAAAGGCATCTTCTAGCCTCAGCCCCACTGCCACCCATCACCAACGGGGCCTTGGGGGCAGGCTGCTCCGGGCATGGCTGTGGCCGGTCCTTGTGACACCCAGCATAGCGAGAGGAGCCACCCTCGCCTGTGGGAGACGGCCGTGCGTCTTCCTCCAGCACCGAGAGCTGGGGCGCTTTGGCAGCCGGTGTCAGCCTCCACCTCTCTCTGCACAAACTCCCGTTCCAATCAGGTGTTTTTTTTCTACCCAGAAAGGCAGCAGAGGGGATCTCTCTCTTTTTATTTTCCTTTTTTATTTTAAACCTTCCACGGTGCGACACTCATCCAGCCGCCGGCCAGCCCAGAGCTGGAGCCCACCTCTGCCGTAGGTGCCTTGTGTCCGAGCGAGCTGGGGAGCGGTGACTCGCAGAGGGGCTGTTTGCAAGGAGCAGCGCACGAGCCATCGCCTCTCCCACGTGAGCTGGGCTGCCTGTGGGGTGCTCCCCTTCCCAACTTTCCCGGTGTTGCGTTACCTCCACATCCTTCCTCCCTGGGATGATTGGCATTGCCACCGCCATGCGTGTCCTTCCCCTGGGAGAAGCGGCACGTGCCCTCGGTTGTTTTGGGAGATCAGGCAGGCTGGAGAGGATGGAGCCCGGCACCGGTGGTCGGAGCCCTGTGGAGGAGGGCTGTGTCCGTGCTGTGATGGGGCAGCTGCCTCGTGCTCTGACAACTGGAAGCCTGCGTGGTGTCGCTCCGTTCCCTGACCCAGCGAATCCTCCAGCTGGATTCTGACAGCCCGTGTTCAAACTTGCACCAAAGATCAAACACCAGTGTCTCTTCTACCGGCGGGGGAAGCTTTGTGCTGTGTCCCCAGCGCTGCCAGCCTGAGGAGGAGAAGGAGGAGAGTGAATTTCTGTCTGAACTTGTGTAAATAGAGACCTTGGTTGCTGCGTAGGCGGGCAAGGAGCTGGAGAGCTTGGGGTGCTCTGGGTGCCCCGGCTGCCACCACTTGACCCGCAGAAAGTGCCACTCGCCTTGGGCTTTAGCCAGACTTTTTCAAACACTGACCATGGGAGAAGCAGCAATGAGACTTTTTTTTGTATAAAACAAAATGTTTACTGATTTTTTTTTTTGGGGCAATATTTATTGGTTGTAAATAGAAGAGATGAACTTGTACATTTTACTAATCCAGCCTCCCGCTGCCCTGCAGCCCAGTCCCTCTCTCCCTCTCCTCTCCCCTCCCTGGTGTTTAAGGCTGCTGGGAGGGATGTTGGCAGCAGCAGCGTCACTCTGCCGTGATTGTGGGGTGCAGACCCCGCTGGCCACCCCTCCCTCCTTTCCTTACCACTGGTCGCTTCAGCAGGGGCAGAGATGCTTGTTTTAATCATTGTAGGAAACACTAACTGAAGGGGACCTTTTTTTGCTCCTGGCTCCATCTTTTTTTTCCTAAGCACTTCCTTCCAGCACAGCTTTTCTGTTTCCCCTCTGTGCTGCTGGGTGGGTGCAGCACCTTCCCCAGCTCCATGAGAAGATTGCAGCAGCACTGCATGGCCATGCTTGGGGTGCTGCTGGCAGGAGCTGGGCTGCAGGCACTGGGTGGGGAGAGGCTGCTTGGGCATAGGCGTGGCTGGCACTGAGCTCCCCCAGCCCCGCGTCCCCTCAGGTGGCATCGCCCGTTGCTGCACATGATGGGAGCCCTGGCTCCCTGACGCAGGGGCAGCCTCCTGCCTCCCACCCTGGCTGCTGCCTTTGGGCATCAGCACCCCAGAGTCTTCCCCTCTCCTCCATGCCTGGCATCCCCCTCCCCTCCCACCTGTGTCCCCCAGCAGCCCCAACTCACTGGAGGGACTGGCTGTACCATATGTATTTTGTACCACTTCAATGAAGGAGCACACTGCCCGGTGTGACTTGTACACAGCAATGTAATTAGTCTTTGCAATAAAATACTGATGCTTAAATGTCTCAGCCCCAAGGCAGGGGTTGTCCTGTCCTCCTTCCCCGAAGTGCCACCATGTTCTGGAGAAAGAGGAGTGGTCCAGACTGTGGAGGAAGCGACGCTTGTGCCCGTCGTGTTTACTTTATGTTAAGTCTGTGGAGCTGAGCTTTGGTTTGTGTTTGAACTTGGATACAGGATTTTTGTTTGAGAGACCAGTGCCTGATTGTCAGGGTTTATTGGGACTGAGACATGGTTCTGCTTGCATAAATGCAACATTGCATTTACTGATTTTACTCTTTTTGATATAAGCAATGGCTTCAAGAGTAAATGCAATGGTTGGTCCTTGGGGTGTGGAGACAGACAGGGTGCTTGCCACAGTTTGAGGCACCGTTCCTTTGGTGCTTGAGGGCTCATTTCCTAGCATGGCTGGTGGGTTTATTTTGCATTTTATAATTGTACAGACATCACTGGAGTTTACTTGGATGCTGTGGTGATTCTGAGCATGGATATAAAAGATGCAGCTGCGCTATCCAGAACGTCTCTGTGCTTTTGGCTACATAGATTAGTCTAAAGCCTGAGCTTTTGGAAATGAAAGGATCCTATTGCAGGCAGGGCTGTTAACACTGTTGCCTGCCCAGGCAGAATTAAACACCAAAATCACTGCAGTCTTCCCAGACAAGGGAATTTTGAAAACTGCTGGGAAATAAATGAACCCCGGCACAAGTGATTTCTGGCTGCTTTGGCCTTGGGCCTCCTGTTGATGGAAAGCTTGGCATCAGGTGTTTGTCCTAGCATTTGTGAGTGTTGGTGTTCTTGGTGTTGGTGCCTGCAAATGACTGAGCACACGTTCTTGTCTTGCATCTCTTTTTTCCTTTGTTCCCGGTTGCATTGCACTCAGAAGGGTAAGTGTTGTGCAGCTCCTCCTGCCTCTGGATTCCCACAGTGCCAGGACCTACACCTTACCCTGCCTGGAGGTGTCCCCAGTCTAACAGAACTCCAGAGAACATAAAAAATGATGAAGCCTTGAAAAGCCTCACACAAGTGCAAAAGGCTGAAATCTCATTAAACCATGCATTAGAGCATATTATCTCCAATTAATGAGAAACCTGGCACTTGAACACAGTGGAGAATGCACAAGAGTCAGAAAATGCCAGCAGATCCCTGATTTCTGTGCCTGGTGGTAACAATGCAATGGCAGACTAATGGCCAGAGGGGGCAAGCTCTGTGGCCCTGGAACTCTGCCCCACTGCCTGCTTCCTTCAGTCCTTGCAAACAACTGGGGAAGGCAACACAGAAATGAGAAGGGCATCAGCTGGAGAGGACAACGTACGCTGCATCCCACAAGAGGGAATTATTCACTGCCAAAAAGTGCGTTTTCCTGCTGGCTTTATTTCCAAGATCTCCAGCAAGGTTCAATGCTGAAGTCATGGCACAGTATTTTCATTCCCCTTAGCTGAGCAGAAGGGCAGCACCTGCTTTAGGGCCTCCAGTACCTCCTCAGGCAACTTTTCTGTTTCCCACATGTCCACCAACCTGGCCAAGGTGCACTTCCAACACATGGAGAGATTTGGGAATGCAGCTTCTCCTCAGGTGTATTGCCAGCTGGTTTGGATTCTAGGCTCATTCTTGGGAGTTTCTTGAGCTTTCTTGAGGGCTTATTAGCCAGCAATTATGAAAATGCCTAACATCTGGAAGAACAGCCACCACCAGGTACAGCAGTCAGAACAGACAGGTCATCACCATCTTAGTACAAATTCTGCTTTCTCACATCCTGGGCGTGGTTGCTGAACCCTCAGCACTCAAGGAACAAGGGCAGAAACTATTCTGTCCAACAGCAGCCAGTCTTGTCTCCTGGGTTCACACATAGTCCAGAATCTCTGTCTCCATTTCATTTTCACTCCCCTCGGAAGGCTTGAAGTCCTCCTCCTCCTCCTCTTCATCATCCTCATCCTCTCCAGTCTCATACGCCAGCTGCTCTTTGTTATCTTCATTGCTTGTTGTACTTGAGAAAAGAGCTTAATTGGGAAGTAAGAAAGACAGACACTGTGATGCCTCTCTGTGAAACCTGTGGCATTTGCAGTAGAGTTCATAAAACACATGAGAGGAAGGCAGAAGCCAGAGGGGCACAGCTAATGTTGTACACCTTAACAGAACCTGATCAAGCCCAAAGCAATCTGTTCTCATACTCCAGAAGTGCCAGTAGAACAGCAGCAGATCTGAACTGCCCTGGCTGCTCTCCCAGCTGATTCTGACCTAATTCCCTGGGATACTGCTCTGGCCCAGCATCGTGCAAAAATAATTTCCCCACTTCATGTTCAAATAATGCCATCAATAAAAAGTAGAAAGCCATCAAGAGCTACATCAGTATTGACAATATCTTGATTATCACTGAGCAAAGACATTTAAAACTTGAAGGCTGTGATAGTGGGAAGATGAAACAAAACCTTTACTCCCAGCCATTCCTAATCCCAACCCACCTTCCCACTGCAGGACAACAGCCTCAGCTCAAATACTGATGAGCTGGAATACAAAGAACACCAGATGTAGCACTGCCATTAATTCTGCTTGAAGGAGGAGGTAAATACAGGAATGCTACTGCCTCAGTGCTGACTGCAACAGCCTCACTCAGCCCACCATGTCTCACCAGTATCAGAAAGGCAGTGATACTCTGCAGTCGTAGGTGGTGAGGTAGAAATACACTTTGATGTTCAGAATGATCCTTACCAGGTCTTGTGGATCTGATCATCTGCTTTATCATCAGGGACATGCTATCTCGCAGGTCATCACTAGTCTTTGGAAGGCACCACCCATCCCGCTCTGTGCATTCCAACTCTGAGCCATCATTCCGATGGATGATTTTCTGTAGACTAAAAAGCAGCAAAAGAAGAGGAAACCTTAGCCTTCCACAGTCAGAGGTGGGCTTCGAAGGGGACAGACTGTAGCTCACTTCATTGAGCTAGAAGAGCATATTTGCCTACTCATGTAATTGTCATGTGGGAAAGGAAGTTCATGTGTGAAAGGTGTTCTACGTTTATTCAGAAGCTAAAGACCCCTTATGTCTCTGGTCAAGGAGAGAGAGGGGAAGGGCCTGGATATAACCAATAGGCTTTGAAATTGAGCTCTAACAGGAGACTCAGCTGCCAGTATGCAATACCTTTCCACATTCAAGTCACAGAGCTGGTAGAACATCTGCCGATAAGGGGGTAAGGCTCCTTCTCTGAAAATGTAAATGGATTCCTAAGAGGAGGAAAGAAGGAAAGGATTTATGTGCATTTTATATTATAACAGGACATCTCTGGCACAACTGAAAAGTACTTCCAATGGGCTGGTTAAAGAACAAGACACTTCTGACACAAATCAGTTTCAAGGCACATGGAAAAAGTTAAAAGCTGAATGAGGAATGCAGCAAAATTTCATTGCAGCCATAGCCACAGCAGCACAGTTGTGCAGAGAACTCACTTCATCTCTTCAAACTGCAGTGCTCCCTGCAGCCTGTTACTGCATAACAGTGGATCATAGGTTTTATTCTAGCAAAAAGGGAAAAATAAGACACTCCTGTTTAAATATTTATCTTGCCCAAGATGATCTGGATTTTGCAGGATGATCTGATAAAAAAATGGTGGTGATGTTTTGCACTTCACTACCCAGAAAGTTCCAGTTTTATCAATTGAAACAAAATGCTCATCACATCTAAGATGAGGGCTGAGAGCACCAATCCCATCTCACCGCATGTGAGAAATACATTCAGTGCAGTTCTGTAGTGACCTGTACAACCAACAGCTTCCCAGCTAAAGCTGAAGACATCAACTCACTTGCAACTGTCCTCTTAAAGACTAACAAACCCAGGAAATATCCCTTTTTCATTGGGCTACTTCAAGATTCTGGTTAAAAAAAAAAAGAGGAGTCATGCTTTACCTTCAGTTTATATGTGCTGGAGGCAGACTTTTTTGTACCGGATGCGCCAGACGTACCAAGGCCCTGTTTCAGGTCGTGTACACTGACTGTATGACTTACTGAAAGAAGATAAAAAAGGAGTCCTAATTACAGACATCTTGCACTGTGGCACTGTACTGTCACTTCTCTGTGTTGACTCAGCTTTGCTGATCAGCAAAAACCAGCCCAGCCCAGCAGCTGAGCATGTGTTGCTCATTCTTTGAAGTTGCTACTGGACAATCATATGAAAGATGGACAGTTTGGCATTTTTTTTCCACAGCACATTTGTTCACAATTTTAACCTTTTCTACTCCCCCTTGACAGAGAAAAGAGACCAACTCTTCCCTTACTCTGTGCTGTGCCATGACTGAACAGAAGTGCATGCTGAATTCCCACAGCTCCCTTCTGCCTGCTACCAGGTACTGTGGCTCAGCCAGACATGCATCCAAGACTTTCACAACACTTCCCAGCAGGAGACCCTTCTGCTGGCTTAACTGTAGCCCCATGTTATAACCAGAAATACAGAAATCAGTTTTGGCTCAGGCACAGGAAAAGCCTTCATCACCTTTGACTAGGATAGGGTAAAAGAAGAAACAGAGGAGCCAGCAAGCCCTTCTGCTGGCACAGCATACCTGGCTTCTTAACAGTGATGGGCAGACTGTAGTTATAGGTGCTGCGCTTTGCTTTCACGGGCATGTCATTAGGGGCATAACCTAGAGGTGAAAAAAGAAACCCAATAATGAACAGAAAGCAAGGCCCCTGCAGAATATCCCTGCCTCAGCAACAGAGGTGCTGGACTGGTGTGTGAAGGGCTGGCTGGCCCCTGGGGTACGGTGGCTTTAGCAAAGGGGTGAGAGGAGAGCAATCAAATCAACAAATCTCTCGGACCTGTATCCCAAAGTCTGAGACCTAGCATCCTGCACAAGACTTAGAAGTCCTTGAGGAAAAGCTACAATATAAGCAACAGAATCTATGGCTCAGTGTCTCCCCTGAAAAAGAGGGAGCACGGTCTGCTACATCCACTTGGGCTTTGAACACACAGAGAAGGAAAGCCAGCCAGCCGTCTGTTGGGTTTGGAATGTGCCAAATGAGGAAAGACACATTGCATGCTATGAAATAAAGTATTCAAGGAGTTTATGTAAGAACTGCTGTAAGCTGTGAACTCAAAAGGCATCATCTTCACCAGAGTCGAAATATGGCAAAAGAGTTTGAAAAAAAGGTGAAAAGTACTACCAGTATTAAGGAGAAAGCAGAGAGAGCGTCTCTGTGGTTTGGGTCCTTTTACCATATTTCATTCCACAGCGAATTCGGAAGTCCAGTACTTGATAAATCTTTGCTTCAGGGTGTTTCCTGGGGTCATACCCAAACCTAACCCATAAGCTTCTCCAAGGACCTGTTAACTGCAAAAAACACACATGGGGGAAGATGGTTACAAAAAACAACAGTACAGTTGCACGCTGTCTTAGAAAATTCTCATATTTCTCCTCGTTAATCAAAAATGATTTCTTTTACCAGCTTCTCCCTTACTTGCCACACCACTATTTATATACAGAAACCTGGGCAATCCAAGTGTCAAAGCCCAAATACTTGTGTGCTTCTACAAACAAACTTGCAAGTGTTTGTTGGAAAGATTCTATCGTTGCCTAAAAAGCAGTCATTTGAGTGTCTGAAATGCAAAGCCAATGAAGCGAAGTTTCCTTCACCTTCTCTTTACACAACATTAAGCTCAGGGACTTAGTGCTGGGAGCTCAGAAACTCTACACAGCCAGGAACACCCAGCTGATGTCCCCTTGCTCTGCCTCCTTGCAGTCTCAGCCAGGCACAAGGGCTGAGGTACTGACTTACCATGTAATAGGCCAAATAGGGCAAGAGAAGTTTCAGCTTGTCCGGGTGGACACTGATATTGGCCTTTACTGCATTCCGAGACCAGACTGGACGGACTTCAAAGAGCTAAAAAATACAGAAACAACCAAGGAAACAGTGGGAAGTGGATTAGTAATGACACTTCTGCTTTCCAAGTGGACTTCCTTCTGTATTTTGGCCCATAGCATGAGATGTCAGGATGGTAATTTAAGAACTAGTGGCACAGAACGGAACTTAACGTGAGTTGGCTGCAAATCTTGACTTGCATAACTGAACTGAAGTCAGCAGTGTCAGTGGAGTCTATTGATACTTGCTCTATCATTCAGCTACACCAGGAATTCTTGGGGAAGCCAGAGAGAATGACTACAGGCAGTTTTTCTGCTACACAGCATGCCAGAAGTTAGGAGTAAAGCACGTACCTTTCTCAGCTCTTCTTCTGCATTTTTATCCACAGGATTGGTGCACACTTTCTTCCAGTTCTGAACAGCAGCATCCAGCGGTTCGTCTGGGGTTCCTTCATCATCAAAGTTCACAAAGATTGCATTGTTTGGGCGACGGGCCCTGCTGAGGCCAATCAGGTTCTCATCAGACACCTGGGGATTGCTGTAGCCCTCCCTATAAAAGAGGGAAAGAATTAGGTTTGCCTTCTACCTGTGACAAGCATGGATTCAGAGCCTGAATAGGAACATGTGAAAATGGAAGTTTGGGCTCCAGATTTAGAAGAGAAGGGGATCAGCTGCGTGAGCAATGGGTTGGTTTGTCTGTGGCCCCACCACAGGATTTTGGAATCATCCACTGCTGCCAGGAAACATTCCTGTGACACCACTGAGGAAAGAAAACTTGAATTACAAAAAAACCCCTGCAGAGCTACATCTGGTTGCACAATGGCAGAGTCCTCTGTGCTGCCCGGCAGGAAATCTGCAGGCAGTTGGCTACTGATCTGTAGGGAAATATTATCTGCAGCAGAGAAGGCTTAACCCTCAGCCTCTGCTCTCCTGTATTTACTGCAGCTCTGTAGGGTACAGGGAGTGGCAAGATGGAAATGCAGTTAAGATACTGTTGGTGTCTTTTTAAGGTGCCGATGAAGGACTATGGTGAGAAAATGAAAGATGTTTCTTGTGGGAGATCACACAGGTTGTTTTTCTGGCAAAACCAACCGGGGCCAGGAGGGAACAGGTCTGGTGAGAGCAGTCACAGGAGCACTTGGCACCGACTCCTGCACACTCTCCCCTCAGCTCCAGCCCACTGGAAACAGGCAGAAAGCCGTGCTCACTGCATCCCACGCTGGGTGCAGTGTGCTGGGGGGGGGGCAGCGATCTACCCCACATCACCAGGCACCTCCACCTGGCAAGTCCTCCACTGGACTTTTGCTGAGGTTTCTGTTGCCAGGCAGCTTCTCAAGTGCTTCTGCCTCTGTTGTGCCAAACCAAGAGGGAGAAGCAGAATAGGGCAGCGGATTAAACAGGAGGAATATATGCACAATGCACTTAGAGATGCTCTGATGCTTCAAGAGCACAGATCCTAGAAAACCAGTGAAGAATGCAATGGAGGCATTTTAAATTGAGGAAAAAGGAAATCTTAACTTGCAGATCTCTCTGTTAAATGTATGTATCAAACCAGCAAAATGCTTTCCTGCCTGTCAATACCAGAACCAACATAGTTATTTACAACATTATGAGAAAAGACACGAACCTATGGTGTGTGTCTGGCCGATAAGAATAGTCAATGGGAGTATCCAGACGTGAGAAAATTGGTGGGGGGATGTAGAGAGGTAAATCTCTATGGAAAAACTCCTCCTTCTCTGGTTTGAGCATTAGGACTTTGTCGTACATGGAGGTTTGTTTGCCATCAGGACCAGAGTGCATTGCCAGGTACTGGAAATCAGACATTCCTGTAAGAAACAAAAGGTAAACATTTTCAAATTCTTTGGGAATACAGCAATGTTTCTTAAAACACTCAACTCGCAGGAGCCTGGTAAGTTTATGCAAAGGTTTATACAGCAAGGAGGCTGTAACAACAGGAAACTCTATTTTCCTTCCAGTCCTGAATTGTTTAAGGGAAAATACTTCCCTTTCCCATCAGACATACTCATCTTCAAGCCACGTGGACCAAAACCCAGGTACTACCTTGAAATTTGTAAACAGTGGCAACAGTCCCAAGAATTTCCATTTCAAACTGGACTTCTGGCTGGATTTGCTCATCAGTGTCTAGCTGCTTCTTCTTCTTGGTCCTTCTCTTCACCTTGAGCAGCATGGTGGAGGTGGGGAAGCGATTGGCACACACGGGATGGCAGTAAGGGTCCTTGGGACGGAAATACAGCTCCAGCCTTTTAGCAGGGTCAGCATAGATCTGTCGACATAGCCAGGAACAGTCTCTGTTAGCACTGCTCTGGCACAGCCTGTCTCCTCTGGACGCTGTTTGGCACCGGCCCCCGACCCTCAGTGGTACCAGCTGCTTCCCATCATAGCACCTCAGGGACAGGGATCCCCACTCCACCATCACTGGGCGCTCATCAGGGGATGTGCAGCCGCTTCCATCCTGGTGACACCACCCTTGTGAGCAGGGGCTCCCTGAGGGGGGAGGGCACAGAAGGGGGTCCCTGAGCACGGACAAGGGGGGGGTCCCACAGCAGTGGTTCCCCGGGAACGGACGGGGGGGGTCCTACAGCAAGGGGTCCCTGGGCACGGACAAAAGGGAGTCCCACACCCTCCTCCCTCAGCCCCCTCCCAGGCCCTCTCCCCCTGGATAACCACACCCCCCCCACCCCTCCCAGCCTCCCTCACCCGGGCCCCCCCTCACCCGGGACACCCCCTGCTCTCCTCCCAGGGTCCGCAGCATCGCCCCGACGTCCCGCACCAGCCCCGGGTACTCCACGCACACCAACCGCGGCGTGCGGCGCAGCTCCAGCACGGCCGAGCCCCTCTCCGCCTGCAGCTGCTCCGCAGCCATCGCTCCCCGCGCCCGCTCCCCCCCAATCCCGCCGGGACGCGGCGCAAAGGTTCCGCTGCACAAAGGTTCCGCGGCGCAAAGGTTCCGCGGCGCAAAGGTTCCTGTGGCTGCGTCGAGGTGGGAGTGGAGGTAGAGGCTCGCTGGAGGGCGTTTGCTCTCCCCTTCCCGCCCAGGCTCGGAGCTGGATCTCCCCGGCCTCTGCCAAGCAGGGGTTTGCCCGTAAATCGGTATGGAATAATGTGTTGTCCCTCCCCCGGTTTGTGTTCCCCCCGCTTCGAGGTTCTGAGGTGGTTCCTGAGGTGCAAGGTCCTGGCACCTGGGTCAGGGCAATCCCAAGCACAAATCCAGGCTGGGTGGAGAATGGATTGGGAGCAGCCCTGAGGAGAAGGACTTGGGGTGCTGGTGAATGGGAAGCTCGACAGGAGGTGGCAATGTGCACTCCCAGAAGGCCAACCATGTCCTGTCCTGCATTCAGCAGCGTGGCCAGCAGGTGAGGGAGGGGATTCTGCCCCTCTGCTCCACTCCACCTCGAGCCCTGTGTCCAGTTCTGGAGTCCCCAACATAAGAAGGATATGGAACTGTTGGAATGGGTCCAGAGGAGGCCGCAAAGATGATCCGAGGGCTGGAGCATCTCTGCTATGAGGACAGGCTGAGAGAGTTGGGGTTGTTCAGCCTGGAGAAGAGAAAGCGCCAGGAAGACCTCGTCGCGGCCTTCCAGCACTGAAAAGGGGCTACAGGAAAGCTGGAGAGGGGCTCTTTGTCAGGGAGTGCAGAGATAGGATGAGGGGGAATGGCTTTAAATTGGAAGGAGGAAGATTTAAGTTAGACATTAGGAAGAAATTCTTCATGATGAGGGTGGGGAGGCCCTGGCCCAGGTTGCCCAGAGCAGTGGTGGCTGCCCCATCCCTGGAGGTGTTCAAGGCCAGGTTGGATGGGGCTTTGAGCCCCCTGATCCAGTGGGAGGTGTCCCTGCCCATAGCAGGGGGGTAGGAACTGGGTGGGACTTTGAGGTCCCTTTCAGCTCAAACCATTCCATGATTCTGTGTCCTATGGCAGCAGATTACCAAGGGGTGTGGGTGTCTGCATTACAACTGTAATTAGCTAAGAGCTGTTGGTTATTAGCGTGGGTGTAGATGGCAGTGTGGGGATACCCAGAGGATGGGTCAGGCCTGGGTCTGTCCTGCAAACATCACACAGGGAAACCCAACTGGAGCCGACGGCTGGCAGAGCAGGCGGAGCCCTGGCTCCCTGCAGCTACAGCCTCCACAGCTCTGCTCTGGGTCAGGGCAACACGCACTGCCCAAGGACTGGGCACCACCTGCTGCCTGACCGTAAAGTTAGGGAGAAAATCCTGCCACAGCAAAGGCAGGGAGAAGTCAGAATTCCTCAGATACAAGCAAGCCTTTAATGAATTGCTCCTGTCTCTAAAAGGTTTTTTTCTTAGCTCCACAGCAGTTCATCAGCCACGGAGATGTTGGCAACCTGTGGCAGATTCTGATAGACCGAATTCCAGAAGGTCACAAACCGGGCTTTCAGATTCTGCTTCACGGAGTCCTTGTTTATCTTGTTGTTGATTTCCACGTAGTGATGGCCATCATTGGTGTAGGGCGGCCAGTTAACTGGCACATCTGAATTCCCTTTGTTGGGATCACTGGGGAAAAATGAGAAACCAAAGCTCAGTTTTTATCAAAACAGCTTGTGGATGCAGCAAGATTTATGGTGTTGGGAGGGTCCCTGCCTGCTCAAGTGAGGCCTGAAGTGAGAGCAGAGGGAGAGTTTGGCATTGGGACAAGCGACAGCAATTCTGCCTGCTGGGATCAGCTTGCCGACCTGCTGTCTCCTCCCTTTATCCCCACAAGCATCATCCCTGGCTGCATGCAGGGGTTTAACTCCTGTCTGAATGGTGGGATTCAGGAAAATCCCTCATCTTTAGGTTTAGGTAGAGTTCAGAAGTTCTGAAAATGCTTCTGCTGTCCCCAGTGTTCCCTCAATGAGGAGGACCCAGAGCAAACTCCACCACTGGGAGACACAAAGCCAGGCTCACAACCAAAGTACAGACAGAGGACACCTTGCTTTTGGAATTGCTCCTGAGAAACTAGTAAGCAAAAGCAACAGGTTGAAGTGCTGCACAAGCCTCAAACGTGGAACCATAATCACTTACCCTGTCCGGGCAAAATTGGTCCAGTAGGCAATCATGGCCTTTGAGACGGTCCTGTGCTTGGGCAGGTAGCCCAGGGGGGTGGAGAAGGGTTTCCCAAACACGTACTGCAGGTCATCAGCGTGGTCTGCTCCTACCCAGCTTGGGTAGATGGGCATTCGGGATGGCTGGGAGAACACATAGCTGTATGTCTTGGCATTCCTGGGGAAATAAAATAGTCTTGCTAAGGGGCTGCAAGTGGAGAGCAGAGAAGGGGGTGCAGGTTCATAACCACACTCCAAATACCAGCAGAGCCAGTGATGAAGACTTGGAAGATGCTCACTTGCATCTAAAAGGTACTCTCAGGAGAAAACATCCTTCTATCCTGTAATTTTTAACTTCCATTTCTGATTCTCACCCTAACTCTCATTTCATCCAGCTGCAATGCCTCGTAGCGTCAAGCATTGCTAGGATGAAATCTGTTTTTTAGGAAGCAAAAGCTTGTTTTAATGGTAATTTCAAACAAAATCCTAGCAGGACTCACTTGCAGCATTAGAGAAATAATGGTTATATGAGCTATGTGTAAGCATGTACTCTACCAAAAAGCCTGACTCCTTCAAGTTCAGCCTCTGAACTCGCTCCTGAGCCCATTGTGCAGGGAAAGCAGCATTTCAGCCTCATGGTGTGCTCTTTGATCTTGCCAGGGCCGAGATGCTCACCGGGCATTCTGCAGGTGAAGATTCAGTGTCCACTGCGTGGGAACCAGGAAGATGTAGTCAGTAATCAGGTCCACCACTGTCTTCTTCATCACCTCCTGGTCCGGCTTGTCGCCCCACCCTTGCGTGTAGAGAGTGTACGTGGCGTTGGCTCCACGCTCACCCCTGTCCACAGTAAGTCCTTTAACCAAATGATAGACCTCCTCCCTGAAAAGACAAATAGTTACTAATTACAGACTGGCAGCTTCAAGAGGGGCAGGGCTCATGGAAATGGATCCCAGCTCCCACTGACATTCACATCCAGCAATGGTTTAGTGGAGTAAAAGCCAGTGATTTCAGTCCAAGTCTGAGATGGTGGACGTGTAATTCCCAGCTTTCTCAGCAGAACAGTTTGGGGCCAAATTGGCCACAAGGTTCTTTCATGCCCAAAGAGGAGCCTGATGGGGAGGGCACCCCTCATGTCTGCCATGTACCTGCTGTGGACAGGACTGCCAAGCCTATCGCTGGTGCTGAGTTCAGGAGAACCATAAAGGTACATGGGGAGGCTTTCCCACTCGCTGGCCTTTTCTCTTGAAGGCTCTGGACTTGGCAACTTAACCCCTAGGCACCCTGGCTTGGAGTGACACCCTGTTTTTAAGGCAGGGCTCTACCCACTCAGGTCTAAGTCCTCTGTGTTTTGGAGCTACATTAAAGATAAGGGTCCTCCTGGTAAGAGTTTTAAGAGCACCCTTCACTTACGGAGTGATTTTCACAAGAGGACGGTTGATAGCAGGGATGTCAATGCCAGCGAAGAAGTGTCCATCCATGTTATTGACCCCAGCGATGTAGTCAATGTCAGCAGCATTGGAGAAGAGGTTTGCTGGTGTGTCTGGGAGGAAGTCTCCATCGACAACAGGAGTGATGGCAAGTGTGTGAACCAGGGGAGCTGCAGCAGCAGACAAAACCAGAGTCTATCAGGAGCTCAGAAAAGACAAAAGTGTGGCCTGGTGTATCCTGTGACTTAAGGAACTGTAGGAAGAATAGGCTGAGGTGATTGAGAGCTTGGGCGGTGACTTTGGCATGGGCAGGATGTCACCCAAGAGCGTGGTGACCACAGGATCTTGTTCAGCAAACCTCGTGCCTGGAGGTGGAGGAGAGGAGCAAGAGATCTGCCAGCCAAGTACAGCAGGTAACATCAAAAATTCCTCTCCTCCATCCAGTCCCTTACCAAAAAGCCTGGCCAAAGGCAGGGAAGAACAGAACTTCTCCTCCCCATCCCATATGGTTGGGCTCACTCATTGCCAGGGCAGCCAGCTCTGGCCAACTGCATAGCGGTGGCTTGGCCTAAGCCAGGCTAAATACTGGGGTTATTTACTGGGAGCATGAGGAGAGCAAGTGAAGGAGAGTCTTCTTGGGAAAGAAATCCCCACAGGCAACAAAGGCAGAAGCGTTCCCTACCCGATGTGAGAGTCCTGCACTCCACCCAGCGACTAAAATGAAAATAGCAGGGATGTGGTCGGGTTTTTGTTTGCAGCCTGTGTTGTGGAATTGCTTTCGCTGCTTTCTCAGAACAGAAAGCCCAAGCAGTTGCTCTGGAGCCAAGGCATGGCCCTTGGACAACTGCTCTGCCACCACTGCCACGGCACGATGAACAGTGTTCATCGGCACAACGTGGAAGGGTAATTGCAAGCTCTGTCATTATTGTCCCCTTCCTGAAGGGGTCAAGCACTGCTTCAGCACTCCTGGCAATCACGCCAGCGACCCATCCAAGGAACGGTGAGCCCTGTGTGAGTGGGGGAGCACAGCATGGGCTGGGGACTTACTGGGCAGGTTGATCAGGTACAGGTGGTAGGCCAGAGTCACAGCTTTGGGGTCAGAGATGCGCAGGCAGTTGGCCAGGACGGTGGTGTTGTCTGTGGGGCAGCCCACGTTTTGTCCAATCTGCAGGAGGAGAGAGAGACAAACCTCCCAGCATTACTCTCTGCTACCAGCCTCACAGAGGCAGGGGTTGGTTTTAATCTCAAAGCAGCATGTTTCCAAAGCCCTGTGTTTGGCAGCATGGCTCCTCCCAAATCCCTTGCCTTGTTATGCTCTTCTCTAGGGATCATTTTTTGTGCTTCCATTCCCTCAGACAAGACTTACCTTTTTAGCCCAGGCGAGCGGGTCCTTCTGGATGGCCCAGCTGCAGAGACCGACACCACTCTGGCTGATGGCTCTCTTGAACAGGCCCTTGTTCTTTGGGCTCAACGTCTGTGGAGCAAAATAGAAACAAAAAGATTTGAGGTACAAACTCCTGAAGAGACCATCACCTGCCAGATCACTCCGATCCCTGCACAGCTTGGGCACCAGGCCCAGAGAAGGTGCCAGCTCTCCTGCTATTGGACAACCTCAGCAGTTGAAGTTAACAGGTGATATGGTGAGAAGGAGAGTAGAGGACATGGCAAGTAAATGCTACTTCACCAGAGGTCCCAAAAGCAAGGACATATGCCTGTAGTGGTGGAACTGATTAAACTGAAGAAAGAGGAGCAGCTACAAAGCAAAGAAGTTGAACGTTGCTGTCCCCAGCAGGAGAGGATGTTAATCAGGCAGCGTGTGTGGAGGAAAGTGGTGGAATGCCAAGGGAACCATCTCTCCTGTTTGCAGAGAAGTGGCTCTGGTGGGGTCTGAGAAGGACAACACACCTGAAGGGAGACACTGACGGCACCGGCTGATTCCCCAAAGATGGTGATGTTGTCTGGGTCACCCCCAAAGACCTTGATATTCCTCTTCACCCAGGCAATAGCCATGTGCTGGTCCTTCAGCCCGTAGTTCCCTGAGCAATAAGAGAGCACCCACCATTGAGCAACTGCACAGCAGAGCTGATAAAGTGGGGACCCATGAGAGGGTTCTCTGAAGAGGGAGCAGCTACTGTACCTGGCAGGTTTTCATCTCCGGTGCTCAGGAAGCCCAGGGGCCCCAGGCGATAGTTGATGGTCACCACGATCACGTTGCCCCGCACAGCGATCTCCTCACCATCATAGAGATAGTTATCGAGGAAGTTGGCTCCCTGGCCCCCTCCTACAAGGAAGGCGCCTCCGTAGATCCAGACCATCACTGGCAGGTTGGTAGAGACTGGGAGGTGAGGAAGAAAAGCAGTGTGAGCCCCAACATAGCTAGAAGGTGCTGCTCCTCCGTCCCCATACTCTCCAGAGCAATTTGTGCACAAAAGACAGCTGAGAACGTCCTCCCCAGGTCTCTGCCTACCACATACTCTGTTTCTTTCCTTGAGGGATCCAGATGTTCAGATAGAGACAGTCCTCACTCCCACGGACATCAGTTTGTGTAAGTGTCATCTGCATGCAGCGGTTTTTGAATTTTTTTGCCTGCAACGTTCCTGAGAGGAGAGAGGGAAGACAGGAGGTTCTAGTTAGACACATCGACTCCATCCTTTAGTTGCAAGCTGTCTGTCCATCCATCCTCTCCTCTATGAGTCCAGTGCAGAGGCAGAAAAGCTTCTCCAGCCACTGTGAATTTGTCTGAGAGGGTGACAAAGGGGGACTCTTTCCCATGTGAACTAGCGTGGACAAGCAGGGCATGGGGCATGGAGATGCAGGTGCCAGGCTTTGGTTTTGTTACCTCATGTGGTTACTTGAGCTGCTTGGGAACACGTAGACACAGTCTCTTTCACCCACCATGACACTAAGAGCTTTCTCTGGTGCTGCTCATTAGATGAAAGCAGCTAATGACATACTTGGCTCATTAATAGCAGATTAAAGAGAGAGAAGTGAAAATAAAATCCCAAACCAAAGGCATTCAAAAGGTAGATCTTACCTTCCCAGCCAGGATGAGGTTTAGGGTCCTCCAGAGTCTTTGGAGGGGCAGCAAAGGGGATCCCCCTGAAGATGTCGATGTAGCCTTCAAAGAGTCCCAGTTTTTTACTCTCGCCTTCCACAAAACCTCCCTCGGTGTACACCACACCCAGCTACATGGGATGCCATTGAGAAGAAAAAATCCATTGCACAGTCCTTCATCTTCTGGATGCCCATGTTTCCAGCACCCACACCTTCCCCTGGCTGTTCCCCACATGAACCCAGCCATCCCTTTGTATCCTTCTGGAAAGTCCACAGGTCGGAGTCACTGGAGATGTGCCCTTGCAGGTGTCCTGCAGGCTGCTGCCCTTTGGAGCAGACAGGCAGCAGTAATTCCCCTGAACACCCAAAAATAAATGGCAGAAGGTGAGGACCTTCAGCCTTAAGATGTAAACCAAGCCAGAACTGACTCAGACCTGTGCAGGCACTTTTGGGAAAATGTGGTTGAGAGCCTTTGCCATGTTTACACCCTGCCGTGGCTGTCACGGTCTGCAGGCCCTCTTCCGTGGGATCCTGACCAGACGCAGCAGGAGTTTGCTCGTTCAGGCAGGAACAAGCAAAATGTCTTTCAAAGCCATCAGAAATGCTTTTGTACTTACAGTTGCAGCCCATGCTACCCCAAGGTAGGAGCACAAGGCAAAGCAGAGGATCTCCCAGCGCGCCATGGTGAGTGCACACCCGAGGAGCTGTCTCCAGGTGGAAGCTGACATATATATAGCTAGGAGAGCAGCTGCGGGTCAATGACGTGGCCTAGTCTTGGCTCTAAGGTAAACCAGGAGAGCCTCTACCCACTTGTCCTTCAGTAGGCTGAGGCCAAACCACGGCTGAGGTAGCCTGTGTGAGAGCCCTGCAGATGGTGCTTTTGTGGGCTGGAGGCCAAAGCTGAGGAAATATCTCAGTCTAACAACACTCCAGAGAACATAAAAAAATACTGAAGCCTTGAAAAGCCTCACACAAGTGCAGAAGACTGAAATCTCATTAAACCATGCATTAGAGCATATTATCTCCAATTAATGAGAAACCTGGCACTTGAACACAGTGGAGAATGCACAAGAGTCAGAAAATGCCAGCAGATCCCTGATTTCTGTGCCTGGTGGTAACAATGCAATGGCAGACTAATGGCCAGAGGGGGCAAGCTCTGTGGCCCTGGAATTCTGCTCCACTGGCTGCTTCCTTCAGTCCTTGCAAACAGACTGGGGAAGGCAACACAGAAATGAGAAGGGCATCAGCTGGAGAGGACAACATACACTGCATCCCACAGGAGGGAATCCCTGCAGGCAGGTCATCACCATCTTAGTCCAGTTCTGCTTTTCCACATCCTGGGCATGGTTGCTGAACCCTCAGCACTCAGAGAACAAGGGCAGAGATGATTCTGTCCAACAGCAGCCAGTCTGTCCCCTGAGTTCACACATAGTCCAGAATTTCTTCATTTTCACTCCCCTTGGAAGGCTTGGAGCCCTCTTCCTACTCCTCTTAATCACCCTCACCCTCTCTGGAGTCATATAATTTCTCGTTAACCAAAGAAAGCCCTTCTGCTGGCACAGCATACCTGGCTTCTTAACAGTGATGGGCAGACTGTAGTTATAAGTGCTGCGCTTTGCTTTCATGGGCATGTCATTAGGGGTATAACCTAGAGATGAAAAAAGAAACCCAATAATGAACAGAAAGCAAGGCCCCTGCAGAATATCCCTGCCTCAGCAACAGAGGTGCTGGACTGGTGTGTGAAGGACTGGCTGGCCCCTGGGGTACGGTGGCTTTAGCAAAGGGGTGAGAGGAGAGCAATCAAATCAACAAATCTCTTGGACCTGGAAAGAGGGGAGATGTGACCTAATGGTAATGCCTGGATGCCAGCTCTGTCACGGAGTTATTAGATGACCTCAGAAAGTCTTTTGCCTCATCCTACCCTCTGCAAAATCAGTGTATGGGATTTCAGCCGCATGCCCCTCACTTTCCTGACGTGATGTCATGCTTTGACCAACTTTTTTTCCCCATCCATCATTTCAAGGGAAGCTGCAGCTGTTCAGGACACCAAATATTCCTCTATCCCTGACAGAATAGACCAGTACCGGCCTTCTCATTTGATAGATTAGAAAGCAGAAAAAGCAAATATGTATTTTCCTAAGAGCACAAATGACAGCTGATATCAAAGGCCTGGATTTGGGTTAAGATGCAGTTAAGATACTGTTGGTGTCTTTTTAAGGTGCCGATGAAGGACTATGGTGAGAAAATGAAAGATGTTTCTTGTGGGAGATCACACAGGTTGTTTTTCTGGCAAAACCAACCGGGGCCAGGAGGGAACAGGTCTGGTGAGAGCAGTCACAGGAGCACTTGGCACCGACTCCTGCACACTCTCCCCTCGGCTCCAGCCCACTGGAAACAGGCAGAAAGCCGTGTTCACTGCATCCCACGCTGGGTGCAGTGTGCTGGGGGAGGCAGCGATCTGCCCCACATCACCAGGCACCTCCACCTGGCAAGTCCTCCACTGGACTTTTGCTGAGGTTTCTGCTGCCAGGCAGCTTCTCAAGTGCTTCTGCCTCTGTTGTGCCAAACCAAGAGGGAGAAGCAGAATAGGGCAGCGGATTAAACAGGTGACGGTCTCCATCCCATCGCCACCCCACAGAACTAACCTTCCCCCCAGTCCCTAACTCCCCCTTTCCCAGGCATCCTTGCCTCAGGGTTGGCGCTGTGCCTGGGTCTGTGTGTGTTTGTGTCAGGGTCAGAACCACTGCTCTTACTCCTGCTAATCCCAGCAGGGTGGGAGATGGCTGTGCTAATTCTGTAAGAGCTCTGGTACAGGGCAGCCCCAAGTGCACAGGAACCATGAGCCAATCTCCCTCTCAGAATTGATGAGCATGGCTTAAAAAAATCATGATTTCAAAAATAAGAATTAAATATTTGCTGTTCCCAGCCTGTAGGGTGCAGCAGTACCGCATTTTCAGCTTAAAAGCACTAATTCCCCGGGCTCTTCCACTCAAGCTCTAAAAGCACACCTGAGCATTGTTAGACTTGAGAGGAAACCCTCAAACCTGTGAGAGCAGCTGGCAGCACTGCTTTAAAAGGAGACTGTCCTGGGGTCTTTCACCTATGGCTTACATAGATAAGCCTGAGAAGGTCCTTTGGCTTGTGCTGTGGTTGCTCCTTTTGTGTTTCCTAAGGGAGAAGATTATGTCCTGTAAGTAGATGCACCAAAACCCTGCCCCCTCTGGGAGCCCTCAGAGAGGGGTCAAGGAGGTTCTGTGAGCTTTAAGTTATTGGTGAGGTGAATGTTGGTTAGGAGAATGCACAAACCCGTAGTGAGGTAAGTCAGTCCTGCTTAGTCATATTTTAGTGTCAAAACATTGATCTCTGTGCTGGTTTGTGAGGTGTAAAAGCAATGTGAGACCAAAGTCAGCTTCAGTTTATCCATCCATGATGCCCATACACACAGTCCCTGAGCTCATCTTCCTTCTGTGCTTGTTTGGTGTTGTGTTTAATCTAGTGGAAGGCTGTATCTCTGTGTCTCACAGGTATCAGGGGACCCACTGGGCTGAGAGGTTCCACAAATGTGACATGAGCTCTCCATAAACTGCAAACACTTTTATTTTTATTAGTATTTCAAGGCATTCTTGGAAGAGTGGGCTCTGACTGGTGTGTTGGGACTGAATGCCCTTAGGGGAAGTACTACATTTCCTGGCTTACTTTCCCTTCTATAGGCTGTGTATCATGAGCTATTAAGCTGATACTGTCTTCCACCTCAGGAGAGCTTACAGCAGGAAACTAAATAGTTATGGAAAAGAGCTCTAACATATAAATATGATACAGTGGCCAATACTGTCAGAAGTTAAGACATCATTTCTAACTGCCCTCTGCCATGCCTGAGGTACCAAAGGACTTGTGGGACTTGTTTTTTCAGGATCCCTGATGTTCAAAGTGCCTGATAATGGGCTTCCAAACTATTAAAAGTCTTGGTTATGGAGAGCAAAAACTCCTGAAAATACTCTGCTTGGTAGAACTTTTTTTCAGTGTAAACCAGAATGGACTATGCCAGTAAAAATCCGGATCAGACCTTTGCAATGCCCAGATAGCAGCAGGCAGAATAGGCTTCATTTCCTTCACATCATGTTCTCTTTTACTGTTAGCAATGTTTCACAGTGTAAAGAATTCGAAGTACAACCCTATTTTTCACATTGTTATTGCCCCCCTCCAAAAAACAAGTCTTTGTCAGGCTGTTCAATCTTTGGATCACACAACTTCACCAGCTTTTATCTCCCTCCTTTGAGCCTCAGTTTTTCCTCCGCTCATCTTTGTAATCTGACATTGTGATTTGTTCATTTGTATGCTTGTTTTTCTCCTCAAAGAAGATTTGCTGAATCATTGGGGAGGAGGTAAGACTTCTAAAGGCAGCTGGTGGCCAATGATAAAACCACAGCCACATCCAGGCTTCAGGGTTTGCAGATGACAGCTCTCGAGTTGAAGGCCTGAGTCACATTCCTTTATGAGTTAAGATTGCTGAGGACTTTGGGATTGAGGAAATGCGCCTGAGGAGCTGGTGCCCCAAAAATATGAGTTATTGATCCAAGGTTTGTGTTGCATCTCCTGCAAAATTTATAATGATGCTGTGAGAGAACTTGTGGGCTAGGGGCTAAATCCTGCCAACTGTTGTATATTGGGCTCACTGCAGTAGGAATGCAGAGTTAAGAAATTAGGGATTTGCCTTGAAATAGGTCACAGTATGCAGTGGCTGCTTCCAGACTTGCAGTAGCAAGGTATAGTGTGGGCAAAGTCATCCCAGGGCTCCAAGAAAATCATAAGCCTTTTTATTTGGAGTGGATGTGACAACTTATGCAGCTCTTTATGAATTTTGTCCACTGCCTAATGACCCAAATAAGAGCTGGGAGCTGAAATGCACTGGTTCACTCATGAAGTCTCTCGTTTACTCTCTATATGACCTTGAGTTTACTTCTTTCTCCCTGGCTCTTGGTTTCCCTGCAGTAAAACAGGGATAAGATGGTTCTGTCATTGTGGAGCACTTCAAAATCTTTAGGCAGGATGTGCTATTTAAGTGTAAGGTATTGCTGGTATTTCTGTGTCCTCCCACACCACTGCTGTGGCACAATGCAGGAGGGACGTGGCTTTCTGACTTTCTAGGCAATAGTTTCCTCAAGTTCCAGTTAGGATGGGAATCAGCTCTCCTGTGTGCATTCACTCTGAAACCAAAGGCCATCTCCTACTCAGTCTGCTCTGCCATTGGTGTGAGGTACTAGGAAACAGGTTTTGTGTGTATCTTCATAAGCATCTTCCAGAACCCAGAAATAAAATCTTACCAATAGTGATACCTTTCCTAAGAAGAGAGGTTTAGTTTGGGATGTTTTGCTTAAAATTATACTTCAAGAAGGTAAGATAGAAAGCTGGGTAAGAAACAAAGGCTGGAAGTCCAGGTGACCTGAGTTCCATTTCTAGGTGTCCTACTCAAATTTGAACAAATATTTTAAAGTGAAAACTGCGTTATCTTGTTGGCAGATCACAAAGCAGAGACTTTGCTTTGATGCTTTGTGTGTTTTCTGTGGGATTTCTCACAATGCTGGGTGCAGCAATCCCACCTAACTCTTATCTGTAGATCTCAGAGCATGTCCGTGTTGTTATCCTCGCTTTGCAAACGGAAAACATGAAATGTAGAGAGGGACAGTGACTGGCTCAGACCAGCTGACAGCAGCAAAGCCAGGAATATAATCCTTCTTTGAGTTTTGTATTTAGTGTTCTCCATAATGTTTCAATGTCAAAAAATGCAGCTGCAGTTACTGGACTCTTTTCCAGGTGCTGTCATAGGTGGTTGTTCATTGAGCCTGACTGATTTACAGTCATGCTGCTACCATCTATATCTAAATAAAGAGCAAGGCAGGGATGTCTGACTGACACACTGGTTCACCATGTGCGTGCTCTCAGGATGGGGCCCTTTCAAGAACAGGAATGCTCCATCATCTCTGACTTCCCCTTCCCTAACTGAGGCAAGAGATAACTTCTATTTTATAAAGAGAAGAAACCAGCAGACTTGACCACTGCCTAAAATCCCACCAAAGCTCCTAATATAGAAGGGTCTGGGATGTAAGATAAAGTCCCATTGCTTTAAAATTATTCAAGAGGAAGGCAGAATTGATGAGGTAGGGTTTTTTAACTCCACATTCTTCATGAGGAAGCCTTAACTCTGAGTTGTGTTGGCAGTTGTACTTAGAACTTGCTTAGGAGCCCTTGATGTGCAGAGGAATTAAATAGCTTAGAGGTTGCTCATGGCCTGGAGAGCAGTTGATTATGGGTTGGAGCAGAAACAGCTGTGAGAAATTTGGCTTGAGAGTGATGCAGAAACCACAGGGGTGTGACTCATCTCATGTAACTTCAGATGTCTAGAGATACTAGGCTCTCCTTCTCTTTGGGGAGAGAAGTAGGTGCATTGAAGGCATGACTTCTCTCCTATTTTAGATATGTGCTATAGGAGGGGCTAAATCACTTCCTAGATATGTTACTAACCAGAAAGGGAGCCTTTGGAGATCTGGCATACTTTGCTGCTGCAGAAGGCTTTCTGCCTCACATCCCATGGAAGGCTTGGGACAGCACTTGCACCCAGGCAGCCAAGTATGAGCACATCCTCCTGGCCCAGGGTCAGGGCTTGCACCGAGGCCCACTCTCAGTAAAATCCCTTGATGTAGGCAGGACCCACGTCACCAGATTGAACCCAGCCAGAGACCCAAAGGGGGGGTGGGATGCAGGATGACAACTGTCCATATATTCTAAATGAGCAATGACCGGGTAAGTGTGGTCTGACAGACCGAAGAAACGTAGTGTGTGGAAGATGTTGATCTGACACTGCTTCTATCCTACACAGCCCATCCTCTGCAGGGAAGCCAAGTAGAGGATGTGCCATGTGGGAATCTTATTACTCTCAGTGTCGTGGCTGAGGTCTATGGAGAGGAAGCTTGCCCAGGTCCAAGGGAGCTCATCCAAATGTACAAGACTCTCTGCTATGATCTTTCGCTTTGTTGATTTGGTTACTGCTGCCCTAGGAGTAGGGGTGAAGGGATATTCATTGGTCCATACTCTGGCAGCTCAGATGGCAATGGTCAGGTTTTTTATCTTCTGTTCACTTAGGCTTTTTTACTCTTTTTCATAAACAGTAAAGGGAAAAACAAAGCAACTATGTGTGCACCAAAACTTAGTGGCAGTGTCATTTTGAAACGCTATATTCTACTCCCAGATCTAGATAAGGCAGCCAGGGGGAGAGCTTCTGCTCTGGGCACTGAACAGGAGCAGCTTGCTCAGTACCATCTGAATTGTTTGCTGTAAAACTGGCTCCCTGCTGGGCAATTTTCCTAAGACAACCTACCCCATGCATTCCTTCAGGCCCCTATGTTCACATTTGCAACTCTCATGTTGCACTTACCAGGGCTATTTGCATGGATGGGGGCTCCCTGTTGATGCCTGGGTGGCAGAAGCAAAGGGCTGACAGGGCTTTCCTGCCAATCTGTCTGTTGTTCAGATGAAGTGGTTGGAAAACACTCACTCTCCAGTTCCCTCTTTGGCTCAGGCACTCCGATAAGGCATGGGCAGTCCTATCTTACCCTGGGAGCTGTTCCTCCTCCCTAACAGGCCTGCTTTGCTGGCTGACAGTTAGCAGCCGGCAGTGCTTGATAAGTTTATCAGACCAAAGCTGAGCCCAGCGCACGCTCAGCTCCTCCCCAGCCTCAGATTTCCCCATTCCTGGGGACTCTTTGCTCTCTGCTTGCCTCGCCATCTGGTATGGTGAGCACAGATCACCCTCGGGCCAAGGGGTCAAAATCCACCCAAGGGCCAGATTGAAAAACACTTGTATTGAAGCAGCACCTTTAAAATGAGGACATCAAGTGGGATGTTCATAGCATCCATACCCAGCTCTGCCTCTCTCCTTGAAATATTATTCACAAGTGGAAATGCTGCTCATGGCTGGTTTATTTTCTCTGTGCTTCTGCTCACTCTGTTTCTTGTTGGCAGTTTGGTGGTTTCAGTGTGAGGGTCTTGCTGTGTGTTCATGGAGGATTTCTTTCTAAGCCAGCTGCAGAATTAGGTTGCTTTGCTCAATTAGGTTTCTATCACTCATTATTGGTATCACCGCGGCACTCGGGCGTTCCAGCCAAGATCCAGGCTCCATTATGTGAGGTGCTGTGAGTAGAAGATAAGGAGGGGCAGTCCCATTCCTGACTATCTTACCGTTGAAATAAACAAGTGAAATGAAGGGGAGAGGGGGAATTACTATCCTCATCTCACAGATGGGGTGAAGCTTTGTGAGCTTCATAGTGTGCTGATCAACTTCAGAAATCCAGTGCTCATGTCTTGCCTGGAGTTGTGCTGGAAATGTGTGGCAGATCTCAGGTCTCAGTTCGGGGTTGCAGCCTTAAGATCAGAGTGTCCACGGCATCAGGAACTCTGCAGGGATCTGTGTTTTCTTAGGTCTTGTTCAGCACAGTGTCAGCTGACTGATTTAACTAGCACTGAGGAATTTTGGTGTGGCTCTTCTGGGTTGTCATCTCTGTGTGCACGTGCTGTTCCAGGGCAAAAGTGGAAAAACATCTCAGCTTTGTAAGCAGGATAAGTGAGGAATTGTGTGGGGTGTGCTACTTTATTCTGTAGCAGCTTTGCAGGTCAAGATCCCTGTGACGTTATCAGTCATTTTTAGTTCAAATGTTTTATAGCCAACTGCATTTTTGATGAAGAATTTTTAATTTGTTTTTTCCATACACATCTTAGAGCCCAAATCTTAAACCAAACAAAGCCAGAAAGTCTTTCCAGGGTTACGTTAGTATCTTAGCAAATATTAAAGGAGAAGGGTAGCTCAAACTGACAGCAAATTAAATTGTTTTGGGAAGCTTTCTATTTTGGCAGTGTTAGATTTATGGTTGGACACGATCTTGAAGGTCTTTTCTAACCTGAATGATTCTATGATTCTATCTGTTCCCAGGATAGGCCCTTCACAGCAGGCAGGAAACGTGTGTTTGCAGCTGTTTCTGGGATTGTCTAAAGCCCTCAGGTTTCTCCTCGTGTGCCAGGCTGATGGCTTAGAACTGACCTGCAACCAGTCACCTGTGACTGTGTGGCCCTGGGGATTGACCTGCTGTGAGGACAAGAGACTCTGCTCTTACCTTTCTTTCACTGAAACTGCTTTCTCGTGAAGTCGAGGGCGGAAAGCAACCAGACTCAGCAAATACAACCAAATATGTACCCAGATGGAGCCTAATTCTTCCCTGTCCTTCCTCTCAGGTCCTTTTAAGCCCTCCCTAACCATTGCCAACACAATGTGAAAACTTCAGGGTTTGGCCTTCTCTAGGATTCCAGTCCATGGAGGTTAAAACCACCTGAAGATAAGCTCCAGCGTAACGCTGTGCTAGCTGGGAACACACCTCTGCTTCCTGCAGGTGTCCCGTGGCTCTGTCTTCATTAGGAAGATAAAGATGCATCCCGTGTCCAAATTTAAATCCACCCTTGATGATAATATTTCTGGGCTGCTGCTCTCAGTGCCTGAAGGCTGTCTGGAAGACACAGAGGCACCTCTCTCCTTCTGACAGATGCCCAGGGTTATTGCTTTGCATACCCCTCATTTGATAAACAAAACAGCCCAAAGACTAGGATTTTATTTCCCCAGCAATAAAGGGAAGAAGGTGTGAAGAGGACTGGGGAAGTGCAGGATACAGAGTGAGGCAAAAACAATCAGCTCTTTCTTCAGCCACAAAGATTAGTTGAGATTTTGCTTTTTGTTATCGGTTTCCTCGATTGACCGACCAGAATGTTTTTTTGATGCAAGGGGAGATGGTGGGAAAGAGGTTGTTTTCAGAGTGGAGGATTTGCATGTTTGTAGAGCCAGGCCAGGTGTGTTTGGAGTTGGTGACAGCTATGGTTGGATCCTGATGGGTGCTGAGTTTCCTTGGGTAGCTGTTGTGTGGATTCAGTAGCTCCAAGCATCAGGGAAACCCTTTGCTCCATGCAGCAGGCCAGCCCATGGTGCTGTGTTGGGAGTGGAAGGCTCTCCCCCAGCCTGGTGTGGTGAGGTTTGGGTAATGCCAGATCTGCTTCCTTCCCTGCTCCTTCACCTGCATTTCAAGAGCTTGAGGTAGTGCAGATGGAAGCCCAGGGAACTGTGCAACGTGCTGCTGTCTGCTCTGGAGCTGAGGGAAGCTCTTCCTCAGAAGACTGCGCTCCCTGATCAGGAGAACAAGTGTGGGACTCTGCTCTTCTGGGCTACTGAGATCCATAGTCCTAAAGGAAGGATGGGGCTCAGGCAGTGTTACCTGGCAGTCTGAATGTGACACCTTGTTACTCAGGGTGAAGAAACTGTAGTGCCAAAGTGTAAAAGTCTGCAAGTTAATTCCCTCCCCTCTTCCTGCTTTCTCAGACCCTCTCCTGACTCTGGCTGCACTGTCTCGCTGGCCCCTTTGCCAGCTGGCCTCCATCCACAGCCTGTGTTTCTGCAGATACAGCTCCCAGTGTGGTGGGAGAGGGTCAGCCTCTTCCCCCAGGCTGCTTTGGCCACAGACGTGTTTTTCTGAGCACAGCTCTGCAGCAATGTGCTGCCTAAAGCCATCCTAGTGTTCTCTTCTAATGCAGTCCTTACATCTCCTGGGGATGTGTCCACCAAGGTCTTCACAAATGTAAGGGTGAGGCTGACACTGTCTCCTCCAGTGTTCTTCAGGAATCTCTGAATTAACAAGAGTAACCACAATAATGGAGAAAGCAGCTGCCTGCCCTAGGGTCCTGGGGAAATTAAAGACAAGTCAGGGGTGATCTGTGCTTTGTTAGGAGGGAGAAGCAGACTGGAGGAGCACAACCTTAGGACAGAAGACCCCAGCTGCCTGTTGAAGGTTCTACCTCCTCCGTACCATGGAAATCAAAGATAGGAATGGAAATCTAGTGGATACAGTAGCCCTTGTTCAGCAGGCTCAGGAGACCCAGCTGTCTGATTTGGTTTTATGAGTGGTTTTACAGGCAGCCTTGCGACAGTGCTGATCGGTGTGTGCCAGCACTTCCCTTCAGACTGGCCATAACTGGGAGCTTCAGATGAGTCAGACACAGCTGCTGTCCCCAGGACACAGACAGGGAAGTCTGTGCTGGTGTGCCTGTGTGTTTTGGGGCTGGAGGGTATTCACTTCCAAGCAGTTCAGATGCTGCCATGCTCTTTAAATATTTGTTTGCAGATTTGCAGAGGACCAGGGGAATAACAAACGTGGCTCATAGTATTAATAAGCTGAAATTACTTTACCTTGACTAGGGCTTGTGCATGTGTGAGAGTTTTCACTGGTGTGTGCGTGCCTGGTGTCATGGTCAGGACCTGGGGAGTGGTTCCCTAAGCCCAGTTCTGTCACCAGTGATGCTCCTCCCTGGAGTCCCTGCCCTGCCCAGGTTCTGGCACCAGGAGAGGACAGCAGAGCTTTAACAGGGACTTTGACAACCCCACCTCTTGGGCACACAATCCAGTGTCATCCAATGTGGCTGTAGCTGCTCTTGCTCTGGAGAGCTGACTGCTGTCTCTGCAGGACTCTGAATGAATCTGTCTCTGAAGATGAATGTCCCCTGATCCCAGACTTTGAGCGATGCTCATGCCTGTTCTGTAGCCAATGTGCCCCTGTTCTGTAGCCAATGTGCCCCTGTTCTGTAGCCAATGTGCCCCTGTTCTGTAGCCAATGTGCCCCTGTTCCCTGAATTTGTCTCCTTTCATGTCTAAGTTTGAGAGCCCTGTTCTGCATGTGAATTTCCATCTTTATTTCTACTTGAACCATATGGAGCAAAGCTCTTCCCCTCCATCCTTGCTGCCTGTATCTACAGAGCCCAGTGTGAGCCTTTCTTGAAATGGATGTTTTTAACATGAAATACACTGTGTAAGCCCAGTTACTGAGAGGGAACAGATTTATCAGATAAATCCCAGCAGGCCTGTACATGCCGCTGTCTGGTATAGTGCAATAAAAATATACATTAGAGTAAGTATAAATACATATCTACAGTGTACAAGTAAAGTCAGGAGTAGAGATTCTGTTTTGAGCTTCCAGAATGCATATTAATGACTACCAGCTTAGGCACAGTACAAAATGGGCAGGTACACTTTAGGTCTTAGGAGAATGATTTTGGATTTACAGCAGTGTGACTGAGGGCAGGAAAAGACCTCTTTCTCCTGGCAATAAATGAATTTTCTACTTGGACCGTTTCTTCTTTGCCCATGATGGCAGCCTTTCTTCATAAGCATTAGGAGTGAAATGGATAATGCCATGGCCTATTCTCCAGGCTACTTCCCACTGGTGTCATTGTCCAAGGCCAAGTGTTCAGGGATGTAGTTATGGAGTGGGCTGTGTGCTGCTACAATGCCCCGCTTAACTGAAAGCACTTGTCTTTTTAATGCTATAATAATACTTTGTCCTTCCTGTTAAGAACTCGAGAGACTCTACAAACCTGAGTGAATGACTCCACATCACCAGAGGGGTGGAGAAATAAAAACCCAGTACAGTGACTTGCCAAAGGTCACTTAGTGAGAAACCAGCAGAGCTTTGAGAGGAACTGGCTCTTTACATGTTCCAGTGATTTGCTTCAACCCCTGGACCTGGAAGAAGGAGGAAATGCCACTGCTCTGTTTGCATTTGTGAGGTATCCGTGTCCTATGCCAACGTGTACAGACCAGGTCGCTTCCTCCTCTAAGAGAGAGGCTGGAAAGCAGAACTCTGGTCCTTGACATTGATACCCAAGGGCCATTCCTGACCGTGCAGTGACACAGGGTTGCCCAGGACAGCTCTAAGTCAGTATGTCTAGCACGTGGGGAAATATTGTGGGACATACCAGCCTGGATTCCAAGAGCAGCCAGGCTCTCTCGCGTGGTTCTGAGGCCCAGGGCATGTCAGCTTATGCCTAGTGCCATGTCATGGCTCTTCCTGGAGCTTGCTGGGTTGCCACTACCCCAGAGATGTTTGCAGCATGGCGTGTATCAGGAATGCATTTAGAGACCCCTGTTATCAGCTAGGAATAAGAGTTGTTTTTCAGTATTTTCCTCCTACTCTGAGCTAAAAATACAACACAGTTAACTTGTCATTTGATCACAGTAAATGCTCCGCTGAAAGAAAATGACTTTAAGTGTCTGTTGCTAGAATTTATGACCTGGGCAAGTCTCTGCAGAAGCCCTGGCCAGGTTGAACACAGCTCACTGAATGCAATCTATTTGCATGCCCTAGGCTTATCTTCCTAACCATCAAAGCAGAATATGGTTACAGCACTAGTTTGGCACAGATTGTTGCTGCCACTAGTCCAGGAGTTCCCATCTTGCTGCTGAATTCTGCCTGTGGTGTAAATTCAGAGTAATAATGACCTTGGAGGAATTCCTCTGGATTTGTACTCAAGCAGGTGATGTCAGGTCTGGACTGGTACCTGTTGTAACTGGAAAGTGAGAGCTCCCATAGGTTTCTTTGTCACCTGCTGGGATGTACAAGGCCCTGGTGTGGGAGAACACCAAAGCCAATGGCATGACATTGACGGTCCCCAGGGAACACAGGAAACTTTGAGGTGGGCAGCCCCACGCTGCATGGAGATTCTGAGGAGAGTCTTCTTCCCTGGAGCACTGGCAGTGGGAACTCCAGCAAAGAACTGCATCCATCCCTCACTTGAGACTGTGTTGGGTCTCTCGGTGCCTCCGCAGATCCACCTTGCGCTGGAAGCCCTTGGCACAGAGCTCACAGCTGAAGGGCTTGAAGCCGGTGTGCTTGCGGCTGTGAGTGATGAGGTTGGAGCTTTGGCTGAAGGCTTTGCCACATACCTGGCATTTGTGGGGCTTCTCTCCTGCCGGGCAGAGAAGATGGTAAAAAACGCTTTAGCAGATGAGAGAAGGGAGGTAGAAACGTCCTTTAGCAGACTCAGACCTGACTGGCTAAGCTTGGGCATCAGGGTGCTGCCAGCACAGTTGTCCTGATGCATCTGCACTCTGATCCAGCATCAAAGGTTGAGAAGAACCAGAGGCAGTCCTCTCCAGCTGTGACCCATGCTCTGTCTGCATCCAGGCTGGGCACAACATGACCTGGCCAATAACCACCTCCACACACATCTCAGTGATGCTTAGACCTTCCACTGTCTCACTGTACAGTGAAGTATGACTTTCCAGTGCCTCTGGACATTTACCCCGGCCCAATATCTGTGTGTCTGGGGACTATGGATGTGTATCAACATGTTGGACTCCAATTTGCATTTGCTTATTGGGAATATTCTGTTTCTCACCAGTGTGGATGTAGGTGTGTTTCTTCATATCCGACTTCTGGTGGAAGCGCTTGCCGCAGTATTGGCAGGGATAGGGCCGCGTGTCTGAATGGATCAGTAGATGAGTGGAGAGGGTGGAGGAGCGTTTGAATGTCTTCCCACACATCTTGCACTCAAAACTTCTTTCCTGTTAGGGGAAGAAAATCATGGGATGTCTGAGGCTGCAAGACGTGATAAATCTCGAAGAGTGTTAAGAGTAGTAGATTTGATAAGCAAATCTGGGCGCATGCACTGATAAGTTAGGTGCAGCACAAAGAGAATGTGGGGAGGGTTACTTATGGAAATGGATTGCATCTTGTGATCCAGACTCCTGTGCCCTTTAGGAGGAGGCGAGGCACAGAAGAACCAGTAGCAATGATCCTCCCATCCAAGGAATTCCCAAGGGCAGTCTGAGATTTGTGAGACCAAGATCTATAGTCTTCAGAGGTCTTATCACTGTCACTGAGTGCTTCAGGAAAGCCACCACATTTGTATTTAGGAATGTTCCTTTATAATGGAGTAAGCAACAGCTAAGGCCCAAGCACTCATGAGCTCGGGACAGCTGGGTCTCTGCAAGCATGCTACCCACCTGGGAGTGAATATTGGTGTGCTGCTCCAGGCTTACAGCGTGTCCAAAGGTTTTGCCACATACTTCACAAGCAAAGGGACGGGTGCCACTATGAGACCTTCTGACGTGGACCTCCAGTCCATGGGGAGTGGAGAATACCTGCAAGACAAAACATCAGTGATTTTTTGACGTGAGGTTGGCTGTGTCTGTGTCTCTGTTCAAAATTCCTTCTTTTTATTTGATTCTTCTCTCGCATGGACCATGTGATTTGCATCATTCCTAGGGCCCTTCTCCCCTGGTCAGGGATACCCCTTTTTGAGCTGTGTGCATTGCACTTTGATACAATTCAGGGAAACACTGATGTGTGCAATGAGAATCGCTCCAGGCCCTCCCCATCCCTGAGGCTCTCTTCTCTGGCACACCTTGTTGCACTTCACACAGTGGTAGGTCTCCATGTCTGAGGAATAATGAACGCTGTAATCCAGAGGGGGCTCAGCACTTGGCAGGAGGTGGCTTCCATACAGGCTAACTGGGTGCTCCAAGAGGGCTGACTGCATGGTGGAAGACATCTGTCGGTAGCTGTATGGCAAATGGAAAGCATCCCAAGAAAAGCCAGTTTTGTAGAAGGTAGGGGTGCTTCTTGTGTCAGTGCAGTCTTTGGTCTGCAGACCAGGAATGGCCATCTCTGAGTTTGCAAAGGAGAGAAAGAAGTGTGTCATGCCACTGTCTGCAGCTGGGCACCAGTAAAAAACCTCCCCAGGTACCATTCTCCCATTTAATGCCCTGCCTGACCTTAGGAGTTCCAGTCGGTAACTCCTACTTCTTTGATTCTAATCCTGATCCCCATACAAAGTTCCTATTAAGACTTTGATTTCAATCTGAGGATACTTTAGGGGAGAGGGGATGCTAAGGGAATATTAACCCTTGAATTCTCTCTACTTCATGTGGTGTTTGAACAAATCTTATGCCCCCCCCCGCCCCCCCCCCCCCCCCCCCCCCCGCCTTGACCCTTAGATCATGGAACTGGATTAGTCCTTGAGATTTGGAGGCTCACTTTTTGGGAATCGTTGCATCATCCTTCAGAGAGGTGTGGATCTAGAATTGGATTGTAAACGGGAAATAGAGAATGCTCTTGAGCTCTGCCTGGGACAAGTTTCACCACTGGTGTCAAAATAAGAGCTGCCCTTCACTGAAAATGTGGACTCAAGTCATAGGGGCTCTCTAAGCCAGCCCAGCCCTGACCTCGTTTGCAATTGTGGTCTCGGATAGCAGACCTTGAGCTGAAGGGCCTGGCAGCATCCTGCTCAGGTACTGGACAGGGACGCTTTCTTCTTTTGGTTCAGCTGGGTCCTTTTCTTGTTTTGGAGCCACGCATTCTAGGTCCTGTTTCTTGATGTTCTCTGTTGTTGTGTCTCCTATGGCTGCAATCACACAGTGGTGTCACTGTTAGACACATTTCTTAACAGCTGGAATAAACTATTAGGGTAGGTTTTATGTATGAACTCATGTTTGGATACATGAGCCCATGCTCAATTCCTTGAATAAGGGTAGAGTCATTGCAATCAAGGTCTGTCTATTGCTGACAAAGGGAAATTCCAAGCAGGATGTGATAGGCAAGGTGGAAGAGGGAAGGAAGTAATCATAGGACACTTGATACCCTATACAGTAAGAGAAAATTAACCCTAGAAAGCCATGTATCTAAGAATAATTTCCCTTTTTAAAACTGTTTTCATTTGAACTAACAATCACTAACTTATTAACCTCCCCACCCCTCTCCTAAAAGAGTTCAGTATTGTTAATCTGAATTTATGGACAGCCAAGTAGGGAAGCAGAGAGGAGATGCAACTGCTTATGCAGTTGCAAAGGTGACAAAAGAGCCTCGTCTTCTCCTGCCCACATTCGCATTTCTCCATGCTTGTCCCAACCCTTAAAGAGACCAACCAGCACTTGTTAGAAATAGACTTTATAGTAAAGAATCTAAATCACAATACATGTGCCCCCTTTCTGCTGGAGATGGGACTGGGCTGCTGAAGGACAGCATTCATCTGTCATCCAAATCCTCTTGTGTGCCAGTGAGACACAACAAATGGCCAGATGATGAAGGATGATGGCAGGAATTGAAATGAAAATATCACCTTCTTTCTTTTTTATCAAACTTATCACAGGGCTGGACTCTAATTTGATAGGCAGGGCTAGAACAAAGGGTAAGTTGATCCTAGATTTGGATATATAAAATTTGAATGAAAAAGATAATTGCCTCAGCCCTGCTACTGCGTGGATGGCTGGCTGTGGGAGAGCACAAACAGGGGGAGAGGGAGAACAGCTGGCACAGGCAGAAGCAGTGTTAATACAGTACTCAGCTGGCCCTTCACCTGTGAGTGGGTAAAACTCCTTTCACACTCAGTGTTAGGATGTCACTAGAATCTTCTCACTCTACTTGCAACCTTCCTTGCAAATCATCAGGAGGAGGTGATAACACACTGCGGTAGAGAAGATCTTATGTCCAGAGAGAATGTGGACAGAGAACACAGCAAGCTGGAGATCCCAGTGGCAGAACTGTGAGTTTGTAGAAGACTGACCACCCAGTGCAAGCTCTCTTCCCAAATGTTAGTCGCCTGAAGTTGGACATCTTTTCCAAATGTGACCAAATCCACACAGCAATCTGATCTCAAATCTTCCCAGTAATTCAGCAGGAAAAAAAGGGAGGATCTAAATTGTGTTTCAATGGGACAGTGTGGAGCTTGCCTAGAGAAAGGGGGCACAGAGTAGCGAATGAGTTTGTCCTTAGGCTGACATCCCCGTGTAGAAGCCCTTGGTGGTTCTTTAGCTCACCCATCCTGCTCCCTTAGCTTGCCTATTCAATTATTGATTTGCTCTGGTGTGTTCTTACAAGCCCAATGGATGGATCAACTCACCAGTGAAGGAAGAAGTTACTGGATCCCATGTGAGTATAGGCAGGTCATCTTCCAGAAAGCGGTGTTGATGATAGGTATGAGCCTTTTTGCTCTTCACCAAAAAGGAACGTGGCATTTTCCATTCACTGCCTGGGCAGAAACACGGAATCAAGGCAGGTAAATCTCTGTGGTTTGGGTGATAATGTTTCATTTGTTCCCCAATTTGTTCCTCTGTATGCACCAGTGATGAGAACTAAACCCCTTCTACTGGAGAGACAGAGTTCATCTGAAATTGCTACTTAAATAATAATTAGAGAAATTACATCAATAATAGAGTGGAAAAATCCCCACAGCCATGGCGTGTGGTGGGTTTCTTTCTTGTTGCTCATTGCTTGAGTATCTTGTATTCTGGCTGACAAACAACAGTCAGAGGCAGAGCAGAAGTGCTGGATGAGAGAGGTTACCTTTTGGATCTGACTCAAATATCACAGACCGTTGAAATGACTGGTTAGATACAAACATGAAATGCTGGAATTTAATCACACAAAATTCTCTTGCGATGCATCTGTTATCTTTACTACCCAGAGCCCAGCCCGCCCTGGGCCCGCTCCCCGTGGCTGGTAACTGTAGGCAGTGTGACAACAGGCTCGATGCTGTCTAAGCCAATATCAGCTGGTGCCTTATTTGCATGTGTATTTGCATTTTCCTTTCTAATTGTTCAGGATAGTAGCACTAAAAGCAAATCTTGCTATATTTCATATGAAAAGTCAGCAGTAAGTCCTGGCTCTGTTGATGAGAATGTGCACTATTAAGCCAGGTTTGTTGTTTTTTTTTTTCCTGAGAGCTGTTGAAGTGTAGCCTACTTATTGATTAAAAACCAACAAAGCTTGCTCCTGTTAAATAAGAATGACCTGAAATGGAAACATCTACATTGGGACAGAGCACTGTGAGTTCCTGGAACTCCAAACAGCCAGGGATAAAAAAGGTCTGCTCCTTGGGGTTCAGAATTGTCTGCACTACCCCTACGTGATAAGTATAGTTACAGAGCCCAGTGGGGTTTTGTTTAAAGGTCCGAGGGTCACATTTACAGAGGTGCCTATGGCTGCAGGTACTTGTGCCATGGAACTCGCACAGCCAGGTCTGCAGTGGGCAGGTGAATTGCCAAACCTGGCTGTTGGTGACAGTCAGGGGCTTGCCAGCCCAGCTGCCTTGGAAATGCAGTCTTTTTAAACCTGGTCCAGGATTCCCACTGTTTCTTCTATGACTTCAGGGATAACTCTTGGTATCTTTAGCCATTTTTTTATTCTGAAATGACTCACTTGTTTTTCTTCATCTTTTTCCAAGAAATTTGCATGTAACTTGAGATGAATAAGAGAAAATAGAGACCAGGAGTAGATTTGTTAATTTAATTTTAGAAAGAGGACAAAACAGTGCTGAGAATGAACCCTAAGTATGCCCTTGAGGGAAGGGACACTGGAGTACATTGCTGTATTTACTCTCCTGTAACTTTAATGAGGTTCCCTCTAAGTATTGCAATGTTCATCTCTGCTGTGGGCACAGAAATACCTCCAGCTATGTAAAAACATGGGATTGTTCTGCCATGGGCATAACCCTTCTAGCAGTGGGCTTTCCACAGCCTCCTTGCATCCTGGCAGAAGGACTTAGCTCAGAGGGTCTCCCTACTCTGGGACCCAGATGGGGATTCTGTGCATGCTGCACTCTGCAATAGAGACCTGCCCCGAGTTAAAGTCCTGCCACAAGCCCTTTATACGTGGAATTTCCACTCATGTCAAAGGGATTTTCCCATGTGGTGGGGCAGGACTGTGTCCACAATGGATGGCATTCATACCAGCAAGCTTTAGACATTGATTTCTCTGCCTGGATTAACCAGTTAATTTCCCTGGAAGGAAAGAGTGGAGGAAGAGGCTCTGGCAGCAGGTAGCTAAATGCAGGGTGAAAGCCTGGACCCAGCAGTGCCTAGAAGAGTTGCCCTTCCTAGCCACTGGCTAGAGGACCCCAAGGCATCAGCCAGACATCTTAGCCAGGTAATTTAGAGGATTGGAGATGGGTGCCATAAGCAATCTTGCAGTGTGTTATGTAGTCCTCACTCACTGAGTACACAAAGGCACCGAGTACAGACCCTCTCTTTTGATGCCGGTTGAAAGTAGATGTGCATGAATCAATGGGATTTCTTTGGATGTGTTTGCCCTGGCATGTAAAAGTCAAATTTGGTCCAGTATCTTGACTGCTGATAAGGGCCTCTACTGAGCACAATGATCTCTAATGCACTACTGAACGTTACAGAAGGAAGTCACCTTCCCCCACCCCATTTTACAGAGAAAACAGGAACTGGGAGCCCAAAGCAGAGTTAATTAACAACTGCATTGGAGTGTCTTTGTGATTCACACAACCCAGTTAGAGGAAAGATGGAAGCATAGATTGTGAGAGAAACATACTGTCTTCTTGAAACTCGGGATTATCAGTCCAAGTGATCAACTGCCACCAATGGTTAACGATATTTCACGGGGAAAGCAGTGCTCTGGACAACAAACCCCACTACGTCTTAAAGTCACTGAAGCTTCTGACAGAATTTAGCTTCAACCTTTTGGTAAAAACTGCACTTTCTTTTTCTTGAGTCTGTTCTTGCCAGCCCCTGTGGCAGTGGTTTCTACCTTGATTGGCAAATGCAAAAGGCAGTTTGGTGCTTGGGCAGTAGTGCCCACCTAAAATGCAAGTGTCGTGGCATGTTTTGTATTCAATGCAGAATATAAAATCAGTAGCTGGCTAGAAACGTGATTCTTATTTGTTTGCCATTTGTGTCGCTGTACAATAATGTTGTAGTAATCTGCTCTGAGGAGGAGGCAGCCAAAAGAACCCGGGGGAGAAAAAACCTGCTTCGTTATTTTGGGTACCTAACTTGAAGCATCTTAGAAAGGCTTCTTTTACCAGTTCTAAATTCCCCAGTCAGACCTGAAAGCGCTCAGGAGTTCCCCTCCTCTGTCCAAACTCAAAGTTTCTTCATCCTCAGTGATGCTCTCTGGTGATTTTTGAGGAGTATTACACGTAAAACTAATGCAATACTGAAACTCGGGAGGCTGTGCAAGGACCAAATTAAAACAGGTTTTTAGGGGTGGTTTCTGACTTCAGGATCCTAATTTCAGTTGATCCTATGTTCCTCGAGAAGCCCTAACTCCCACTTCACTGCATGGCAGGTCACAGTACCTGAAACTATAGAACTGATCCCTTTGATATAGTTTAGAAGAAATCCATATTCTCACTCAAATATATTACTGTTCTCTCTGGTTCTTTCAGTGAGACGCTTCATAACATGAAACACTGTACTGAGCACAGGTGTTTACAGGAATGTTGCCATTCTGAATCAGGAACCCAGTTTGCAGCATGAGTTCCGTTCTAAAACTGACTTTCATTCTCCTCAAAATTCAAGTAATCCTGTTTTCCAATTTACAGGGTTAATTGTACAGATGAAACCTTTTTCCCCCACTACACTCAGCAGAAATAACTTTAACTTACAATTGATATAACTTCATATAAGTTGATGAGTTTACAAAGGATGGAAGAGGCTTATTTCTTTCCTATTCCTTAACTTATATCTAAATCTTATTTTATTTTTTCCTGCTCTATCTGGTAAAAGTGAAGGTATCAAAAATAAAGAATATTTTGTCTTTTGGAAGATTACATTTTTGAAGAAAAAAGCACAAAGCAGAACAAAACCTGGGTGTGAAATTTTTAAGAGTCCCAATGAAATAAGAGGTTTTATGGATTCCTGATGTTTTAAATTTAAAGTAATTTAAAAAATAATTTCAGTTCTTTACAAAAAAACTTATTGTCTTCACTAGTCCACCCCTGCAAAACCGAATGCACTTGGGGCAAGTGATGTGAATGTAGCTTCTTTTAGAGGAAAAATGAGCAGAACGTTTTTGATTCCTGTAGCAAGAGTGGGCAAATGGACACTGCGGCAGGGCTAGCAAATTAAAGTGAAAATTTTGTCCAAGAAGTAGAATGGAAATGCTTGTACACCTGTAGTGTCTAAGTAAAATTTTTAGAATATAATTGCAGCATTTGTTCTTAAGAAACCTCATTTATCTCCTGGTGATGTTGGGAATGTCACTGCCTTCAGCAAACTGTCTTAGGCTTCCATGGATAAGTAGACTTGGTGCAATTTAGCAAATTCCATATCCTTAACATATAGATGCATTTACTGTGTGAACTTGCAAATCATTGGTTTTCCTGCTTAATATATTGAATCAATCTGCTGGTAAATGAGGAGCATCTACAAATAGCTAATTCCATACGCTTGTTACACTAATCAGCCTACAATCAGCAAGGATGGAAAAATAATCAAATAAATGATAGATTTGAAAGAAAGTTCCTAAACAAGAGAGACTGGATTCTTATCTAGCAGAATTGGTGTAGCTTCATTCCTGTCAGCAGAGGTGTGCTGGTTTCTGAACTTAATGGTCTGGCAGTGTAAAAGAGCAATTAAAAGGAAAAACATAGTACGCTCTCTCCTTGATGCTTAAGTACAAAAGTCTACATCTGGAAACTGTTCCTGCTGCATGGAGCTTGCTGGGGCGCAGGCATCCAAGACCATTGTCACCTCTTTTGTATTTTGTTTTACTATTATTACCATTTTCATATGTGAGAATGAAGTAAGTGCAGGGTATATAATTCTAAAAGGTTTGACTCGATTCATTTAAGTGAACCACTATCATAAAGGAATCCTCAGGACTAGTGACTTAGGCAGTGGAATATGTTACATATTTGCAAACACAAGCAAAGAAGAAGAAAAAACTTATAGAAATATATCAGAGAAATGAGAAAAAAAGCAAATGAAAAGTATGTAAAAGAATAAATAAATCACCTGTTTGGGGGATTTTGCTTTACTGGATTCGCCTTGAAATCTCCCCAGACAAGCAAGACGTTGTCTTCTCTCTGGACTCCTCTTCCACTTTTTCACTTGGTCGCAGTCTGCTGAAATAGATACTTCTCCTTTTTTCTCTCTCTGTGTTTTTTTTTTGCCCCTGTTCCCCTCCCTGATTTTTCAATCAGATTATTTGTGTCAAAATCTGGCGGTGAAGAAACAGCCAATAGAGAAGCAGAGCCCAGAAAGTATTTGCTTATCAAAACTTTCCAGGACTTTGAAAACTTGAGAATTCACGATGCCCAGCTCCAAACCCTAGGGGCAGCACCCTTTGCTTTCTGGGGCAGCTTTGCCTTCTGCAGGAACAGTCTTCTGCCATAGAGCATGACACAATGAAATAATGTACCCAGCAGACATTTGTTATTTTGTCTTTTCTTTAAAAAAAATAAAAGGAAAAGAATAGTCTTAAGAAACCTGTATTTTTACACACATTCATCCACGCATCATATCTTTCACAAACAGACACACCATCTGTCTCGCATACACACACTCACACACTTCAGTCTCATAAACAAAACCATCTAGCACATATGCACAAGATTATTTCATTCCAGAATGGATCTTTTATCTCTCCAATTTACAAGGAAAAAGGAATAAATACTTGCATGGTAATAACAGAAAAAGATGTGTGTTGATCAGCTTTCATTTTCCCAGGCATATGTGTGCACTATCCATATGTATTTTAGGCATTGCTCTATCTATATACAGCTGTATATAGGATATAAATATAGATTTAAGAAAGCTCATTAAGCAAGCTCATTAACAAGCATCTTTGCAAAAAGCTCTTCAAGAGCAATAATAAGAATTTGCACTTCTATCACTTGCTTTCAGAAAAGGTCTGAAAATGGGTTTGCAAATCTGAAATAATTGACTGCCAGCCCCCCTGTAATGGCAGCGTGGGAGGAGGGAGAGTGAAGCAGAATGGCTTTGCTCAGATCCCCCCGTTGTTCTCCAGCAGAGGTGGGAAGGTGAGCTGGAGAGCGTTTGAGAATCCTCGGACACAACTCTTATTTGGGGACAAACAAGTAGAGCTGAACTCCCCAGATATCTGGGGAGGGTGGAGAGCAATTCCTTTATTTTACCTATTATCTGATTTGTATAATGTTCCTGGCATGGACAGTGCCATCAGCTGTATGTGCCCTCTATTATTCCTTCCTGCTCTTCCAGCACACTCTGTGTATGGTTGGAATAGGGACAGCAAAGATACCTTCTGAGTTTATAATTTAAGACATATATAAGCATACATGCAGCTGTTGAGTGCCAAGTACTGGGCCACTGCCATCGGAGAAATGCCTTTATAGCATGGAGTTTTTCTGCTTTCAAGTGCACTTCACTGTTTTCTGCAGTCAGTTGCATTAAACCAGGGCTCTGTTGAGTCCCTTTTCCTGCTGCAGCTCAGGGTGGTGAGAGCACCAGGAAGCAATAGCGTTTCTTCTGTCCTGCAGTGGGATCGGTGGCAGGTTGGGGTTTCTCCAATGGTGCAGATGTGGCCCAGCAACACTTTAGATCCATAGTGGAGGCATTTTGCATCCTGTCGTGGCAGACAGGGGTGCCAGGGGTGCTGGTCCCAGTGCTCCCTGTCTTAACAGCCACAAGTCACAGCTCTTGTCATCACACCCTGTCACTGCACCGTGGCACCGGACAGGCTGTGCAATGGGGTTTGATGCAACTTGGAGATAGGAGTGAAGATTTCACCCACATTGAGAAAGATTCAGATTTCGATCTTAACCCATCTGCCATTTATGGAACATAATAAATTCTTGTTGTTTATAGAAGCAAACAATCCCTTTTCCCTCTCCCTCCTCCCCTCCTTATTTATCTAGCTGGGTTTTGCATGAAAGAAACCTTCCCAAGGCATTGTGCTAGTGAGCTGATTTGCATCCTCTTAAACACAGGCATTTGAAGGATTACATTTCCCGCTACAAAAACAAGCATTGTAACAGAAAACCAAAACTTCAGGGTTTCATACGAAGACAGTTACAGGAATTAAACAAAACAGGAAAATGACAAGCTGCTGAAAAGACCGAGATGTTATTTTATGAAACATTGGAGCTGGCTTCTGCCAGAACCCCTGAGCACAGACTTCCCCTTGACGTAAAGTACAAATGGCTGTGGAACGTGGCTCTTAAAACTAGAGACAGTGAAAATCAGCCACACAAAAAACCTCCAGAAAACTAGTTACACAAAAAATTGAACAGCATGTTCAGTAAAACCTTACCAGGTAGCTGATTTGAGAGGTGCTGCAAACAACATGGGGCTAAACCTTTTGGAAATGGAGAACGACTACATCTCCTGGTGTCAGTAACCTGTGCACAGAGCAGCTGCAAATAAAACATCTGTATCAGCTGTCCTGCTTCCCCAAGTAGGCATCATCTTGCGAAGTCCAGATATAATTGCATACAAACTGGTCCCTGAGATAACAGGCACAGATATCCTCCTTTGTAACTGTTACTATTATCACCGCACAAGAGCACGTGAAGAGAGACTGGGACACTGCCGTGCCTGGTTCAGCTCTCATCCACCCCTTCTCCCTTTATTGTACTTCAGGAATTCCTAAGGAGCAAATAGTTGCAGGATGGGAGCAGAGTCAGCTATCACCTTGGCTTGTTGAGTTCTTACTCTTTTCTAGAGTTCTGTTTATGGCTCCTGTTAAACTTCTCACCTCTTCTCTCCACTGAGATCGCTGTCAACAGGCGATTTACACAAGCTGAATTAAAAAAACAGAGAGCTGAAGATGCACTTGGTGCTTTGAGCTGACCCCGCGTGGTCATTCTTGGTTTATGTTCTTCCTGTTGATATAATTTCCCCTGTTCTCTCTCATTTCAGGGTCAGCAGGGAGCCACAGAGGGCTTATCTGGGTGCACATAAGCTTGTGCTGGCCGTGACCCACACGGGTCGTGGTGGATGTACAAAGAGTTCTGCTTGCACCCAAGGACAGTTTAATTTTGTGTCTTGCCATGAGTTCTTACTACATTTCATGTGCTCCAGCATGTCCTAAGTAAATAGATTAACTGTATAACTCAGTTATAATAAAAAGGCTAATTACAACACATCATGTCCTTTGTAATGCAGCCATTTTCCCTTTCAAACCCCTCCTGTAGCATCCATGTTTTCTTTGTCAATTTGAATATTACAGTAATTAAGTCAGTAAAATAACACAACTAATTGCTTCCAGCTCTTTTCTGAAGCTCATCCTAATTTCCACCCTCTTCTATGGCAGATTAAATAAACATGTCTTCTGTAGAGCAGGGAAAAAAAATAATACCATCTCCCAGTCCAGACTGCAATAAATACTAATTGCCACGCACAAGGCAGGACTAGATTAAAAACACACTGACTCCAAGCAAGTCTATCTCAGCCCGAAGCGGGATGACCTATTGCAGGTGCAGCGTGAGGGAATTATCTCGGCCCTGCAGGGATGTGAGCGGCAAAGCACCACAACCAGTGCCGCAGAGGTTAAAAATTAACCGACGCTTCTCAGACAGGGTTCTAATGTGCTTTTATTATCTTGTACCTCATTTCTACCGTGCGTCCGTGATTCCTACTGGCATTTGTGGACAATTTCATATGGATTGAGGAGTCACATCAGCAGCTTGCCAAGCGCCTGGGGTGTGTTCCTACTGAACTGCCTCTCCTTGGAGAACAAGAAACGCTGAGATCCCACTGGCCTAAGGACTGAGCTGTGGAGCTGGAAATGTGTCAGTGGAGCGTACAAAACTGAGGGCTGGAGAACCTGCCCTGAGAAGTGTCCATTTTTCTTTCCTACTCTGGATTTTCACAGGGAAGACTAATTTTTATCCAAAAGGAAGGAGGAAATCATAGAATGGTTTAGGTTAGAAGGGACTTAAATCCCATCCAGTTCCAACCCCCTGCCATGGGCAGGGACACCTCTCACTGGATCAGGTTGCTCAAAGCCCCATCCAATTTGGCCTCGAACACCTCCAGGTTATGGGGCAGCCACGACTTCTCCAGCGAACCAGTGCCAGGGCCTCTCCACCCTCATTGTGAATAATTCCTTCAACATCTAATCTAAATCTTTCCCCTTCCAGTTTAAAGCCATGGCCCCTTCTCCTATCACTACTTGCCCTTGTAAAATCTCACTCCCAGCTTTCTTGTACTCGGGGGAGATCTTTTAGCAGCCTTCCAGTACTGAAAGGGGCTCCAGGAAAACTGGGGAGTTTTCAGCGAGTGCAAGGACAGGACGAGGGGGAATGGTTTTAAGCTGAAAGAAGGGAGATTGAGATGATATCTTAAGAAGAAATGTTTTCCTGTGAGGGTGGGGAGGCCCTGGCACAGGTTGCCCAGGGAATTTGTTTCTGCCCTGGAGGTGTTCGAGGCCAGGTTGGATGGGGCTTTGAGCTCCCTGATCCAGTGGGAGGTGGCTCTGCCCATGGCAGCGGGATGGAACTGGACGTGCTTTAAGGACCCTTCCAACCCAACCCAGTCCGTAGTTCTGTCACAGCCGCTGCCCCACACCGGGTCCCGCTCTGCCCCGGGGCTCCGCCCCCACC